>JANHFT010006247.1:7208-28797 GCA_032467955.1 Pseudoxenodon macrops | reverse complement strand
AAAGAAGACGTGGAAATCACTTTGTTCATAAGAAATAGGTGAAAAGGAGGAATGTAAAAATGAAGAAAATTAGAATATAAGGTAAAATTAATAGGGAAAGAATTATTTAAAATGAAGACTATCATCATCAATAAAATGTGTATAAGTATAAAATTGGATGGTAAAATGGAATAAATAATTAAATAAATATGATATTTTTATAAAACATAATGTAGATGTAAAAGTATAATCATGTACTCTGACAACAGATGCTGTAAGTTGTGTGTTGTTAAAAAAATAAAAATAAAAAATTGTGTCAAAAAAAGAAGAAGTTTATGCTACTACATCTAGTCATTACATCTCCTAGTGTGACCCTTTTAGCTTTTGCTCAGGCTAGGTGAAGCATACTGCAAGCTTCCACACACCCTGTCCATGGTAATTCCCTTCCCTTCTCTTCTCTTCCCCTCCCCTCCCGTCCATCCGTTAATGTCTTCCTTGCTACTGAGCTTCCATGGCTCTACATGCAGGAAGTAGGAATGAAAGAAGAAAGTTTTGCTTACTGTAGCGTCAGACTTACAATACTACCATAATGGGGGTGGTTAGGTGAAAAGGAGTGTTGGTCCTACCTGATACGCTCCTTCTCGTTGTGCTGAGAGAGAGAATCCAGCAATTGGTATTGCTCTGCTTTTCTGCTTGGAGACTGAGTCTGTCATCTTTTTGGTGAGGCCTCCCTTGCCTGGTGATCTCCCAGTTCAGTGAAAGCATAGTGATGATCAGGCTTGTGACCTGTGAAAACATTAGCCCCTCCTTGACTGTGGATGAGACATTTGTCAAGGTGGAGCTGGATTCTCTCTCTCAGCACAATGAGAAGGAGCGTATCAGGTAGGACCAACAGCCCATCTCCATTGTGCTGAGGAGAGAATCCAGGAATGGGACTTACCAAAGCTGGCATGTTCTATGGATGGGAAACAGCCTGGTCCTAAATCCCCTGTTCTGTGTGGACCCTCTGGAGGATTTGCCTGCCAAAAGCAGCTTCAGCTGAAGTGAAGGCGTCCATCTTGTAATGTTGATGAAAGGGGATGGAGAGCACCATGTTGTTGCTTCACAGACCTTCTCAATAGAGGCCTGTGTCACCCATGCCGCTGTCATGACATGCTCCTGGTGGAATGAGCTGTTACCTGCTGAGGCAATGGAAGGGCCTGGAGCTCCTAGGCCTTGGCGATGCACGCCCAAATCCACCATCCCACAGGAGAAGGAGTGACCCTGTTGCTCAGACTAGAAGGCTGGAAACAAACAAACAAACAAACAAACAAACAAACAAACAAACAAACAAACAAACAAACAAACAAACAAACAAACAAACAGGGACTCTGTCCTCCTGAGGGAGGAAGTCCTCTTAATATATATGCGGAGGGCCCTCCTAACATCCAAGATGTGCCAGTTCTTCTCCAGGGCGTGTTTCGGCCCTGGGCAGAAGTTGGGCAGTATCAGGCCCTACGGAACCAGGAATCCATCTTGATATTGCCCAACTTCTGCCCAACCGCAGGACCACCCTGTCAGGGTGGAATATACAAAGGTCCTTCTTCACAGATAGGGTCGCCAGTTCGGAAATCTGTCTGGTCAACGTGATGGCTACAAGGAAAGCCACCTTGCACGTGGTGAAGCGCAGGCTAGCTTATCTTAATGGCTCGAAGGGTGTCTCAGTGAGGGAATGCAAAATCTTCAGCAGCTCCCAGATGGGATACCTGTGGACCACAGGGGGCTTCAAGTTCGTTATGCCCCTGAGAAACCTACAATGGTTGGATGCTGGGACAGTGATTCCAGGGCCCCACATGACAAGACCGGAGACAGTGCTGCCACCTGCCTATGGAGGATATTAGGTGATAATCCCTTGTCCAGACCTTCCTGGAGGAATTCCAGTACTTGAACCACTGACACCGAAGAAGGATCAATGTCCATCCTGACACACCAGGTGCAAAAGGCCTGCCAGGGAGCATATATCCTGTCAGTGGATGACCTCCTAGAGGCCTGTGTGGTTTGGCTGACCCTGGAGAAAAGGTTACCCTGGCTCAGGACCCTCTGCTCAAGTGCCAGACAATCATTTGGAGACACTGAGAGTCCAGATGGATCAGGGCCCCATGGCTGAGGGAAATTCTGTCCTGGGGTATCCTCCAGGGCCAGCCCACCAATAGGTTGACCAGTTCGGCAAACCATGGTCTTCTGGGCCAATTGGAGGCCAAGAGTAAGATTTCCACCCTTTCTGCCAACAGCTTCCTGATTACCGCTGTAATTAGCAGGAGGGGAGGAAAGCATGTTGGCTGCAAGAGGTTTGTTTCATTGCAAGGCAGTAATGGTCGTTCCTCCAAAGGGTGGGAAATGACAGCTCCTCCCTTGGGAGAGCTTCTCAGCCCTTGGCAGCCTTTTCAACTTTGGCCATTTCTCTTTCAATGGTTATTTGGTGCCTTTTGGTATCTTTTCCAGCTGCCTTGGAGCCTTTGCCGCACGCAATGGCTGTAATATGGCTCCGAAGTGTAACTCCTTTGGCAGCCGCTTTCTGGCTGGAGGAGCCCTGTCTGCAGCCTGGTGGGAGTATAGGGGAAGCCCTATTTTCCCTGCTCATCTCCTGTGGCTGGTGGAGGGCTCAGGAGCTGCCATTTTCCAGTGCGTCGTTGGGCAGACTGGTTCACAGGGATCAGCTGCTGCCATGGCTTGAAACAGCACTGATCACACTAGCCGCTGTCAGTATGCCTGGACAGATACGGACAGTGACTGAGTCTCCTGTACTATGCTGCAGGATGATGCCAGGGGCCCTTGCTCGTTGGCTTGCAGCTGGCTTAGGTGACTAGCCCCCTTCTGCTAAGTCGCGGGAATGGCAGGGACCTCGGCTCTTGAAACAGCTGGAGAGGCAGCGGACCGGGTAGCCACCCTGATCGCTTTCCTGTGATCTTTAAAAGATTTCCCTTTTCCTTACAGTTTTAAAGATAATCCAGGAATTAATGGTGCTGTGAAGCGGTTTCTTTTTTGACGTCTCTACTGGCTAAAGACTGAGCCAAACTGGGAGATCACCAGGCATGGGAGGCGTCATCAAAAAGATGACAGGCTCAGTCTCCAGGCAGAAAAGCAGAGCAACTCCTGAATCCAGAGAATTCTTGATTTCTCTCCTCAGCACAATGGATTAAGGGGCTGCATTTGTGGAAGCCGCATCTGAAAGTGTCCATGTGTATAACTATCTGGGAAAGCAAAGGCAAGGCACAAAGACTAATGAGGAAGGAACGATCCCTAAAAGAAAAAGGCAGGCGCTGATACATTTGACTGGCCTACACAGAGCCAGCCAGTGAGGCTTTCCCCCCCTGTAGAGATGAGAAGTGAAAGAAGCAGAGAAATGACCAATCAGGCCATGCAGTGGCCATAGCCTGGGTTGAGCATTGGCCTGGCTCATTGCCAACCCACTGCAATCCAGACTAGAATTTCTTAAGTTGGCTTTATAAACAGCGGAGAGCAGCACAGGAGACCAGCAATTTAGACTGTAGTGTGGAATTGCCCATTAAAGTTCATATCTTTAATGTTGCCAGTCCCCACTCCAGCAGGCAAGCTTTGCACTGAAGCTCTTTGTTATACAGTAGTGGCACTTCTTTGAAGCACAACTGCTATTCAGTGCAGGATAAGATTTGCTGCATTTAAAATATGAGCATTGGAGAAGTAGGAGAACTCATTTTTTACAAGCTATATAGCACTTTATCTACAGGCTCAAATTGCTGGTTGCTTTGTTTTTTGCAAAAAGCACATACGTATTTTGAATAAGTATATCTGTACAGAAAAAAAAATCCCATGTGCATAACTGCATTCATTTCTGAACAACAATATTACTCATTTCCTATCTGTCAGTTGCTTGACTCAGGACACTCCCAAGCAAAACACTTGATTTCTTCTTGTAAAAGTTCAGTTTTATATTATTCTAATTACATAGAAAGAATCATAGAGAGATAGTTAGTTGCAGAAATTGCTCCTCCAAGAACATTTTCTCCAACTTTAATGGTGATACAAATGATCGTGGGCACTCCTCAAATTTATTCTCCTTTTTAATTCTGAATGTATTGAATGTTGTATGTGGTCTGGAAACAAACATACAGGATAGTGGAAATTACTTTCAAGGGGCATTCTATGCATTTCATTCATTCATGCACTCTTTCATTTAAATTAAATTAAATGTAGACATTAGAGGCAAAGTGCACCCCCCCATCCAAAATCAAGAATGAAAAGTCCCCAGGCACCCATGTTTGTTAGGATTGAGTTTTAATCTGTTTGTTCCCTATTCATAATTTCTTACGATATGAATGAGAGGCATAAAACACTTAAACAAATTAATATCTGGTCGTCTCATTCATCATTTGCAATGCGATCTCTTTAATATTTCCTTCTTCCAGTTAAAGCATTAAATTTTCCCCCACAGGTTTTGCTTTCATTTTCACTTTAGCTCTTGAGAAGAACTGAGGGCAAGATCTGAATTGAGCAAAGGTTTACAGAAGAGAGCCATATCTTTGGAGAGTAGCAGATATTCCAAAATTTAAACTATATGGGGGTTTTCTATAAAATCCATACTTTAGAGAAAATCTTCCTAAGTTCTGGAGGGGAAGATACTCTGACAGATATGCAGATATATTTGCATATGATCACATGATCTATTGACTGGGACACAACAATGTAAGAATACAGCAATTATAGAAAGAAAATGAATTTTAACCACATTGTATTCTCTGACAGAGGCATTCATCTGCTTTTCATGAGATTTGCCAGGCTTTATTGGTGATCAACATAGATAAATATTGGGGGAGGGAAGAATCAGTTGTAACAGACTCTGTCCTTAAACTACGTACTCAATTCATGTGGTTCCAAAGCAAACTGTCAGTTTATTCCTTTCCCAATCTTAATAAAACCTAATTATTTTCTACATGTGCATTTATATAATGAACTACTATTTCTGGTATTTATTGTTTAGACAATCATAGGCCTTGTCTTCATTGATGCAGGGCTTAAACTAAACTCTATGCATCCTTGTGCATATTTTATATTTATAGTGATACACATGGAGAACTGAGA
The DNA here is from genome assembly GCA_032467955.1 of Pseudoxenodon macrops. Lineage (NCBI taxonomy): Eukaryota > Metazoa > Chordata > Lepidosauria > Squamata > Pseudoxenodontidae > Pseudoxenodon > Pseudoxenodon macrops. The sequence continues at coordinate 23,721 of JANHFT010006247.1, read as the reverse complement.
AAAATGTTGTAGCCCAAGTTCTGTATCCTTCTTGTGCTACAATAGCTTTTCTCCTGATTGCAGTTCAAAAAGTACAAGTTTTTTCAATTCTTAAATCTATTTCACTCAAGAATAACAGATGAAGTGAAGCAAAGGTTGTGTGTCACCTCGCACAGACCTATTCGTCACACTTGATAAAACTGGAAGTGCTCAGTGAGCAATTATTTTGGATCTTCCTGTCATACAACAGCCTATAGTTCACATCTAAACTCATCAGAGCATTACCACAATTACATTTAACCACCACTATCACAACAACAACTTGGAAGTATGAAATTACATCTAATTACAGTCCTAGTGCAAATGAAAATAATCAGATAAATAAAATGAGTAATGACTTATTTACAACTTGAAATGATGTTGTCATATTTTCTTATCAAAATTCTGAGCAAGGCTTTTATTCTCCTTGCTCTAGTACCATATCCGAGGTATATGTTTGTTATTTCAGGCCATTCAGTCTTGAAATCATAGACTGCCTTGACACATAGCTCTCAAAGCACAGTTGAAAATCCTTTCCAACCCTCCCAAACATACATAGTGACTAGACCTTTCTACTCAGTTATTACATTTACTTTTGTTTTGCTTCTTGGGTACCTCAGCTGGCTCATGTATAAGAAAACAAATATGGAAGTTCTAGAATTGGGTGCAATGGGTTTATTGAAGCGTTGAAGAGTTGTATACGCCAATTTTTACCCACCCTGATTTATGTTCTTTCTCTCAGAAGCTATATTTAGTTATGTAGCAGTCACAAACTGAAACTAGAAATTAGGTTTCTCCAGGGTTTGGTTCCAAGACTGAATCTGGGAGTTTTTAAAAACCCACTTCAAAAGAGAAGTGGCTCCAATAAACTTACCACTTTCTTCTGACAAAGGTAAAAATTGAGCTGAAAGAGAAATTAATTACTTGGCTATCCTGTGCCTTTTCCTGGCATTTTGCAGTAACCTTTTCTGGAAGCAACTTTTCACTTCCAAAAGGACTGAAGAATTTGAAGATTGGTCTATTTTTACTCCAACACTATCCTAATATAGACATGGAGAAAAAGACGTATTTCAACTACAAATATGTGTAAGCTAGATGTTGCTCCAATCGCTATGTTTAGAAAGTCACCATGGCAAGAGAAGATAAGGGTAACAAGTTTGTTTTTATTATTTTTGAGTAGTGGAGCTACTCAAAAATTATAAAAATAGGTTAATAATGGATGTGAAGAATAAGAACAGATCTATTGATAGAGGTTGTTTCAACTGTGTGGAAAATCTAGTGAAAATAAGATTCTGTTTTTAAGAGTGGAAATTTCCTATTCAAGCATAGATACTATATGTCTAAAATTATATTTTTATGAGCTCAAGCACTTTGTTAAGTCATCAGAGTACAGAGGATAGGTCTGGCAAGAGTGACTTGTATTTTGGGAATTATTTTCCTGAGCAAATCTAAACTCTTTTCAAAGACATTGCAAAAATTATTTCTTTTCTTCTTTTCTATTCACATTTTGCAACAATTTAATTTTAAAGTAGACAAAATGTATAAAAGAAAGAAAGTGCTGTCTTTTGGTGGAAATGCCTAGGCTGCAATTTTATGCATGGTCAGGACTAAGTTACATTGAGCAGAGTCCAGTTTGAGGTCAAATGGGCAGAAGATGGATTTATTTCGAAACTAAATCAGTGTGACTTCTTAATGCTTTAAGCTGCATTGCACTATGATTTTATTATCTTAACTGTGGGCAACATATTATTTCCTATTTCTTTTGCTTCCTTTCTAGTAATCATCTATGAATCACTTGTGAACAACCTATTTATTTTATTCCTTTGAGAAATGTCTGGTATATTTTAGGTGATATCACTATAGTAATATTGAACAACCTCATTACAGACCCAGGATCTGGTAATGCTAGACAAATGGAAATGATTGCTCTGGGGTGAAACCTGGAAGTTTTGCTCTTTCACCAAGGAGAAAATTGCTTATCAGTTTACTGCTTTTCTCACAAAATGCATGGGGAGGACAGAGCCAGTCTTCTGTTGATTTGTTCCTCTCACAGCTGTACATTTTGATTCTTGCAGCAAGATTTTTCTCTCTTCACAGCCTCAGTTTCAACAGGTTCCAGTATCTAAACTAGTCAAAATACAAAGATGCATTCATTCATTCACTCACCCATTTACCACTATCATAGCCATAACTATCAAACTGTTGCAAAGCCACTTTCCTAGGTCAATTTGTGGCATAAATACGCTATCAGGGGCACAATGATTTATTCATGCTTCACAAAAATGAGTATCATGTGGTAGAGATTATAGTGTGATTGATTTCACCTTATTTGAATGATTGGGTTGCTGATGATGGATGCAAAAAGAGGCCTCTGTGCTCTAGAAAATACACATAACACCAGTGGTGTTTTTTGTCCACATAAAATGTACAGTATCTGCATATTTATGGGTTTGTGTATGCATGTACATTAATAGGAGTTAGCAATGATATAATTCAAGGTAATGATCATAAACACAGTAAGTTGCAAATCCACAGAATGACATAACTGAGCATTGGCTCCGCCCCCCCAAACTTAATTTTTCTTCCTGCTCAATAGATCCCAGTTCTTAATGAAGTGATTCTAGCCCATACATGAATTCCTTCTTTCGTTCATGATATAGTATAATAAAAATGTTTTCAAGTTGAGCTCCACTGCTAATGATTACATGGATGCTACATATTAATATCACATCTCTTATACAAGAAAATAATACCCCTTTTTCAATTTGAAGAGACTGCAAAGTCTCAGATAGCATGAATGTTGGCAGTGCTAGACTGCTGTTTTGAATTTAATTATTTGGACATGAAACTTGCTGATCTTAGTAGAACTTAATGATAACTTTTAGTTGAACTTCATTCCTGGTGGCTTCACTGATACAACTATGTAATTTTCTTGGGAACAATATGGTTTGCATTGGTTTGTTCCAATGACGGTTTTTTTATTTTCCAGTCTATATTATTTCCCTGATATTCATGGGTACTCTCCTTTCCAAATACTAAGTAGACAGAGCTCTGTTCAGAATTTATGAACAGACAAGATAAGGCAAGTGCTGCCACCTGCTGAGGCAGCAGGTATAACAATTTATCAAGTTTTCAGTCTAATATGCGTTTGGCTGTCATCAAAATATTAACCTGGCCCATGATTTGCTTGTTCAAAGTCAGCCAAGGTTGCATGGAGTGTTTCTACATTCGGTAATACTGAATGCAATAGTTAGCTCATTGTGTAGCAACCATGTGCCAAGTTCAACACTTGAAATATCCACCCATTCAGATATTTAGCCTGAACAAGCCATATGTCCAATATCCCTATGTACATTGTTCCCAATCTTGTCACATTGAGGGACATATTTGAGTATATCTTTGTTTCAATTGCTTGAGAACCAGGTAGAAATCTTTATGCAACCAAGACCTTTTTTTACATGAAATGTTCTATTAGAAATGTTTGTTGCAGGTTAGCATTGGCATTCCCACTGCATTTTTAGCCTTCACATAAGTCACACGCCTGCATAGCATGATATAAACATCTGCATATGCATAGAGCAAACAATAGTATAATCATGCTCACAAGTACAATTTGTTTCTTTAGTGTTTTGGTAAATACAAGTATGGCGACCTTCTGTGTTTTCAGGCACCACTTTAGTGCCTGAAAACTGAAAATGCATTTGTCACTATTTGGAGTGATACTTCTTTCCAGAGATGAAATCTAACATTAAATAGCACTATTATGGAACATATGTTCTCAGGCAACTTGATATCCTTCTGATGTGTTAGACTGCAATTTCCCAGCATTTTATATTCCAGTTTTTGGAGATATAATTTAACAAAACAATGACATCTTTAGCTCTTAGCAACCTTTGAAACATCTGGTTCACCATAGCCGTAACAACAAATATTACAAAATTACAAATCGGGGCATATTTCTAATTAATGATCATTTGGGGCATCCTTTGACACAGTTTGCATTACCAATCTGGCTATACTTGTAAATAAAGGCAATGCTGAATATGTTACTTTGTTTTGCAGCACACTGGATTCCCATTAATTTTTTTGTTCTAAAGTCAACTGGTCTTTTAAAAGGCAAGTCAGTTAGGACAGGGAGATTAACAGGTGTTTAGAAGTACAAGTAGTTCTTGATTTATAACTATTGGTTTAGAACAGAATAGAACAGAATAGAACAGAATTCTTTATTGGCCAAGTGTGATTAGACACAGAAGGAATTTGTCTTTGATGCATATGCTCCCAGTGTACATAAAAAGACAAGATACATTCATCAAGAATCATAAGGTACAACACTTAATGGTGGTCATAGGGTACAAATAAGCAATCAAATCATACTAGAAAACAATCAATATAAATCGTACGGATACAAGCAACAAAGTTACAGTCATACAGTCATAACTGGGAGGAGTTTAGTGACTGAAATTACAACAGCACTGAAAAAAGTGACTTACGACTGGTCATCACATCCCCACAATTATGTGATCAAAATTCAATTCTTGGCAACTGGCACGAATTTATGATAGATGCCGCATCCTGAGATCATGTGATTGCCATTTGGTATCTTCCTAGCCAGGTTCCAACAAGCAAAGTCAATGGGGGAAACTAGATTTTCTGAGACTGCATGATTCACTTAACAACTTCAGGGATTAGTCTATAATGGCAAAAAAGGTTGTGAAATTGTGTGTGACTCTTTAACAACTACCTTGCTTAGTAATGGAAATGCTGGTCATAATTGTGTTTGTTAGTTGAGGACTACCTGTATGTCCATGGCACAGTAGTAGTATGATATCTCAGGTTGCTATTGCTGCCTTAGTAAAGATGAGGCTACACCTTTTCATAATTAGAAAATGCCTCTATTTATCCAAAGCACAACCACGATACGTGTTTAATTCCCACTGTCACAACTATTCCAAAAGCACTGATATACTTGGAGTACTGTGGCCTCAAATACTAAGAATTTATTGTAACACATGGATTAGAGCTCATTCTTTAGCCAGTGTTCAAAGATTTTTTCCTTAGTTGGTATGTTGTACACCTACATCCATACCCACAGAAAAAATGGTGGCAAAGGATAATAAAGTACAAAATGCAGTTATGCCAATTCTGTGAAGAGCATGAGATAAGCAATATGATCATTTACAACAGCAGTCATCACTGATAACACAATCATCCCAATTTTGCTGTGTTAATTAACAACTATAATAGGAAATGACTGTCTTTATATTCATGCCTAAATGGATAGAATCAAACTTTCTCATTATTTCTGGTACATTAGATTCATACTGAAATCTTCTAAAATTTCACTGCTGAAGAATAGAATTATTTAGGTCAACAGTTAAGTGTCCTTGGAGACTTAAATGCTCTATATTTTAACAAAAAGCTACTGAAAACCATAGTTATGATTTTAAAATAAAAAACAGAAAACAAATAACAATAAAGTATCAAAAATATTTAGACCATTCTTGATTTGTAGCTAAAACTCATTGTCAGCTTCTGGTTCCAGCATGGGCCAAATACAGCTCTATTTCATAATAGGAATAGCAGGTAGGAATACTCTAAACCATAAATAATATGTTCCAAATATCCTTGTCTCTTATAATTCCAAACACTATTTGCATTGTCATCTCTTTAATCTACTGTTCATGCTTTAGTGAGAAGTTGCAGGATTGGAGGACCACAAAATTAGCATCTAAAAATGCTTTTAGAAAATGATTCTTTCAGCTAGAATCTGAATATCCTGAAATATTTATGTTGGACAAACTAAGAACTGAATCATTAGTGCAAAAGTCAACTCCCCAGGAGATTTTACTCTTCAGCAAAAGTGAAGCCAGATTGAATTAAAGATTAAGTGTTAGAATAAAAGAAGGGAATATAAAGTAGGTTTAGTTGACCATGGTTAAATTAAGACTTTTTGGGGCAACATTTTGGCAACTCTTTATGGATTTTTTGCTGACACCAAGATGGAAGAATTGTATAAATTTGCTTATAGATATGAGGTGGGATATGGGATGAAATGATATCTGTTTAACATTGCAGGGAATAAAGAGTTATTAAATTTGTTTATAGCAGAGGTGGGTTCTGAATCTTCTTACTGCTGGTTCACTCAGGGTCGCGCCTTGAGTGCGCATGCAAAGCGTGCGAGTGCAGCAATAAAAAATAGCTTCTGCGCATGTGCATGCATATGCGCAGAAGCAAAATCCAAAATGGTGGCGCCCACAAAGACACCGAAGGAACCGCTCCATGATGTCATAGTGGAGTTACTAACAACTCTAAAGAACTGGATAGAACAGGTAAGAACCCACCTCTGGTTCATACCTATTGTGATGAAAGTTGAAAGTCTTTGTTTCTTTTCTTTTTCTTATTATATTCTTTGTCTTCTTTTTATTTCTTTTTTTCTTTTCCTGCACTTTCTATTTTTCTCTCTATTCTATTTTCTTTCACTAAGTTTAGTTTGTATTAGTCTTTACTACTGTAATTAGTAATACAATTAGTAGTAATTCTTAATACAGTTCTATTAAACAAAATTAAAAGGAAGATGTGGCCAGATCTAGAATCTGAAAGCATTCTTCCGCATGCTGAGCACCCATTTTGCAGAATGAGGCATAGTTTTACATCCACTGCTGCTGTCTTGCAGCAAATTCAGAGTAGTTTCACTTAATTGCACACCCATTTTAGCTCTGTGACTAACTCTCAACTGGTTAATATAATACCTGGAAGAACATCCTGCAATGATAACAAGGTAGACTCTCAAGCCTCAATATGTCAAATACGCAGTAGCCATTTTTTATCATTTCCCCTCAAATGAAGATAATTGCTTAAGTATAACAGGAAAATGGTTTCTTGCTTGAGGTACTAATTGCCATCTCTGGATCAATCTTAATGTGAGAATGATCTTAATTCCATTTTTTACCCCTGATGCAGCCACCACTGTTTTACAAAGTGCAGGAAAAATAGAAAATCTGAAGATAGTATATTACAAGTATATTAAGAATTATTAAAAGATTTTTATCACACATTTTTCTTTTACAACTACCATATTTTTCAGAGTATAAGATACACCCTTTCTCCCCCCTCCAAAGAGGGTGAAAATCTGGGTTGTTTTATACTCCGAATATAGCCCCACCTGGCCTCTCGAACGGAGGTTTCAGAGGCTGTAAAAAAAGCAAGGCGCAATGCTCACAACCAATGAACTTGTTGCTAAAATTCACCTCTGGGAACAGCTGATTGGGGTATTCCAGGAGGCTGATCAACCACCAATCAGCTTTTTTCTTATTTTCCTCCCCAAAAACTAAGGTGCGTCTTATAGTCCGGTGCATCTTATACTCCGAAAAATACAGTAAATATGGTAAACTTATCAACACTCTCATATTTCCCCCCACAAAAACCACTCTGTGATGTGAGAGAGTTGGCCTAAAATCATCCAGAAAGTTTTTCATGTGTAAGGTAGGACTAGAACACAATATCTTGTTTTCTTGGCCAACATGTTAACCACTACACCATTTTTTTAAAACAACATTTTATATATACAAAGGAAAACAGGAGTCAAGTTGATTTTTGAGGTAGCAATTCCAAGATTCATACTGTACCTAGTTTCACTGTGAAAGAAAAAGCCCTACATAGTTTTGAGTAGCAAATAGTAAAATTTCCCCAAAAGCAGAAATAATATTAAAAAGTATACCACTTTTTTGACTGGACAGAAAAAGGTCTATTTTTAATTTAATAAACATCAATTGATGATTAAAATTGCAATCCACTTTGAAAACTTACCTAATTTGGTCACAAATCCAGACTGCATTAAAGAAAATGCAGTATATAATACAAAATAAAATATGTGATAAAAAGGCTTGTAATTGTGCTTAGCCTATTTTGTTGTCAATTTTGCAAATTTTACAGGCTACATGTACACCCACTTTGTGACAACAAGCATTACCTTGGAATCATTCTGTTAAAAGAAGCAGTACATAAAATTATTCTGGACATGGAGTAGGAAAAGGTCATTGTGTTGTAAATCATTACAACACAATGTTAGTAGGTCATTGTGTTGTAAGTCATTACAAATGTCTAGATAAAAGTCACAATAAAACAGATCATGATCTCCTGATTCAGTTTTCTACTCTTTTCAAGGACAACATCTTTCAACATAGGGAAGTGTGCAGTTTACTCCTTTACCACTGCTAATGGTCCTACCTAATTTCATTTATTAGGCAGATTAAAATAGAATAAATAAATCTTGAAGTTTAGTTTAGAAGAATCTATATACTACTAAACTCTGTTTTAATCATCCCTGAGCCAAAACAGTGCATCATAATCAGGGGTGGGTTCCACTTCCCTACTAGTTCGGCCTCGCCCCCATCACGCTTGGGTTAAACTCAGCTGTGCATGCGCAGGAGGCTTTGCACATGCGCAGAGGGGTATTTTCATGTAAATATTGCTCCTGAATCCGGAGGTCCGAATTCAAGCTGTAGGACCAGTTCAGGGGTGGTGGTGTCCAGCCGCCTTTCTCTGCTGGTTCAGTGAGTGGGGGGAAATTTCCACTACTGGTTCTACTGAACCAGTCCGAACTGGTTAATTAAATAATTAAAACTGGTGTTGGAAAGTTTATACTTTCAGACTTGTAAGATTTGATTAATGTAGGCTTCCAGTAAAGAAGAATTAATTCATCTTATTATCTTTCCTGCCTGATTTACCTGGGAGGACTGGCACTTAAAACTGCATACAAAGCCCAGGACTCATTACACCCCTGGAATTGAAATTGCAAGGATTTTGGTTGTTGCAGCACTTCCACAGTCAGCTATGGTCACATGCGATTATTTTTTTACCATCCTTGCCAACCTCCCACAATCAAAGTCAACAGAGAAGCCGGCAAGAAGTTGGAAATTTCTCCCCCCAGTTTTTAGCCCACCCATGGTCATTCTGTTTATCTCTTTGGTAAATAAATTTTGATTTATTATTGAAGTTCATTTGCCATTACAATTTTTCATCCATCACACCGCACTTCTTTTCTCTCAAAGGATGACGCAATGGATCATCTACTGTCTAGTCTTATTTAATATTAGGAGGTAGCTATGTATAATAAGTTGGCTGGTAGTTTGTTCCACATCTGTTTCCAGTTGGTCAATGTGTTCCTACATGCTACACATTTTCACGGGCATTTTATATACATAAACCTTTGCTTGGTAAAGCAGGAGTCCTTTTTTCCACTCAAATGTATATGTATGCCCTATTGATGTGTTTTGCCTCATAGGCCACCCAGTCATATTGCTGTGGCATTATCTCTTCGATCTTGAACCATTTATTACAGCTCCAAAGAACCCTGATATTAAACTGCTCTTTGAGTCTTATCCAGGCATAATGTACTGTTCTGTTGAAAGGCTGGCACTGTGAAGAAGATGCAGAGGGTGTAATCACAGCCATTACAGAGAGCCATCAGTGTAGCCAAACCTACATTTTCCACAGTCAGCAGCAGGCAGCTCGATGAAAAGGAACTATTAGAAACCAAACCTTGCACTCAATGTGTAATAAACAGCAAAGAGAAAATCTATTAAAGAGCAGTTTCCGCTCAAGAAGTAATACCAAAAGAAAGAAAGAAAAGAAAAGCTTCAGTGTTAGTTTAAAAGGTCAACTTTCTCAGGATAAACTCTCCTTTACATTCTTTATGGCTTCATCTCTTTTGGGTAACCCCATCATAACAAGGGGTAGTGCATTCTCTTTTTCTTTCTTTCTCTCTTTTTCTTTCTTCCTACTGCATAATCTCCAGACCCTCTGCAATTAATCATGGAACTAAAATCTTAAATGCCTCAGGGTACATCAGTGCTTATCTTCTTTCATATAACATCCAGCGTATTTACTGTTGCAAAGTCTTGTAAAAATGCTTAGGCACAATTATTTCCTAACAGAGCCTAAAGTCCATTTAAGTGCCAAAAGTATGAAAAAAAGAGGGGGATTTTCATTTTTCTCATCTATTTTTCCATTCATCCATCCATCCAATAAGTCAATATATACGAACCTCAAAGAGAAACAATATTGCTAAGTCAAGCGTCCTCATTCAAGTTTTAGGAACAGATTAATGATATTTGAAAATATATTCGACAACCCACTATTAGCAGCAAAGTCCTCCAGGTTTTGGGGTTCTAGAATCTCTCAGGACTTGAAATGGACACCTAATATTAGAATCATCATTAAAAAGGCACAACAAAGAATGTTTTTCCTGCATCAACTCAGGAAGTTCAGACTGCCTCAGGAGCTGTTGATAGAGTTTTACAGAGGAATTATTGAGTCTCTCATTTGTACTTCTATAACTGTCTGTTTTGGTACAACAACCAAACAGGACAGGTACAGACTCCAACAGATGGTTAGGACTGCAGAAAGAACAACTGAAACCAACCTACCTTCCATACAAGACCTGTATATTGCGTGGGCCAGAAGGAGAGCTGAGAAAATATCTACCAACCCTCACATCCTTTTCATATCCTTTTCATGTATCCTTTTTATGGATTCATCCTTTTCATGGATTCATATCATGTTTATACTTTTATATGTTATCTTATATATGCTTTACTAAAAAAATAAATACATAAACAAACAAACAGTTTCAACTCCTCTCCTCAGGATACCACTTTAGGGCATTGCATACCAAAACAACTTGACACAGGGGTAGTTTTTCCCCTGGTGCCATCACTCTGCTGAACACCTAATTCTCACAGTGCTATCTAATGCTTATATATTTATATTTGTAAAACATCACAAAATTGAAATGCACAACTATGTTTGACTCAAGATTTTGTTTGTATGTTGTTTTTTTTATATTTGCCTCAAGGAACATTTGCAGAAAAGATGAGATGTTAGCAATAGCATTAGTAATAGCACTTAGACATATATACTGCTTCACAGTGCTTTACACCCATCTCTAAGTGGTTTACAGAGTCAGCATATTGCCCCCAACAATCTGGGTCTTCATTTTACTGACCTCGGAATGATGGAAGGCTGAATCAACCTTGAGCTGGTGAGATTTGAACTGCTGAACTACAGCTAGCAGACAGTTGAAGCAGCCTGCAGTGTTGCACTTTAACCACTGCACCACCTTGGCTCTAACCAAATAAATATACCTTAGAAGCAATTTATTCTTTTACTATTGAATCCAATATTCTTTCTTTTCCTTCCTTCCTTCCTTCCTTCCTTTTAAAAATAAATACCTCAAAGTGGCAAACATAGCTAATATTCCTTTTTTCTCTTGTTTTCCCCACAACAGTGTTAGGGGTTGGGCTGAAAGTAAATAACTACCCAAAGTAATTCAGCTGGTTTTCATGCCTAAGGTATGAGATGAACTCACAGTCTCCTGACTTTTTAGCCTATTGCCTTAACCACTCAAATCTGATTTCTTTAAGGGGCACACAAAGATAGCAGCAATACATTAAAATCTGTTTTATATTATATATAGCAGCAAAATGTTCATCCATATATCATTTATATCACTATTTATTTATAACAACAATATGCGGCTCAAGAGCTTTATTTTCAAATGTTAGTGGAACAAAAATACAAATGTGACCTAATTTGCAACTTCAGCCAATGATAAAATTCATTAATACCATTCCTTACATAGCTACTCAAAAGTAAACCTACTAGACTTAAATGAAAAAAATCTTGTAAATATAAATAATTTTGAAGCCTTCAGTGTTTCTGCTACAAAAGATTGCTTCTCTGCAAGATATACTATTAAATATACTATTTAAGAAACAAATATTTTAAATAAGTGTAACAGAAAATTATATATAAATAAATTGTCAGTTAACAAAGAAAATCCCTTAAAGAACTCCTTACATCTGACAGTAATATTGTAATATAATGATAAATAATAAATCAATTTGTTTTCAGATGTTTTAGGATTGCACCCAACATACCTATTACTATTGGTACTGTGTATGCTTCCTTTTGCAACATTCTATTTCTATTTGCAGGTCCTAGTATTTTGTGATATTTTTCTTGTTCTTTCTCTTCTGTTCTGCTGCATGCCATGTCCACGATCTTTTTTTGTATTTCTTATTGACAATTTTTAAATCTGGGGTGTTAGGTGGGAAGTATTTCTCTGTTTAAATTCTAAAGTCCCAGAGCACTTTAGCTTCTTCATTTTCTATGTCCTTTTTTTTGTTTTTGGCCCCACCGGTTCTTGCTTGAGGGCAAACAGTTATTCTTACATATATTCCAATAGCACCAATGTTGCTACTTTGTCATGCTGTTGTATGTAGTCAATCTGTGCGAACTTCTCTCAGCAGCTAAGCCCACTGCTTCTTCAACTTCTTTGCAGAGACAGCATTTGCTGTCTGTTGCTGTCTTTTTAATTCTGGTTTTGTTTGCATTTCTTCTTAAGTCTAGGACTTGTGCAGCAAGAATTTTCCTGCTCTTAGCCATGGGGGTGAAATGCTACCGATTTGGACTGGTTTGGGTGAACCGGTAGTAAAAAAAATTCTACCGGTTTGGGTGAACTGGTATTTCCGATGATCAGCTGTGCGACGATCAGCTGTGCTGCATGTTTTATATTCACTAGAAAGCAGGAAATCCTACTTTCTAGCGAATCTACTGTAAATTGCGCAGCGCAGCTGTTCCTCCCCCACACTGTTCTACTTACCTTTGCAGACTCAGAAAAGGCTTCTTAATCCTCCTTTTTCAGCATGTGCGTGTGAAGCAAACTGGTAGTAAACCAAACCGGTAGCAGATTTCAGAGTATTTCACCCGTATACCAGATCTTGTTATCTACTTGGTCTGCTTTTTTCTTTTTTAATATACTGGCTACATAATACTTGTTGCATTCTTGTTGCAGTTCTTTGGCCTGTCACATAGCTGTGTCCAGAACTGCAGTTTATTTTTTATCAGAAGTTGACTGGTTCATTGCAGTTTCTCCATTGATGGCTTGGTAAAAATGTTTCTGATTTGACTGAAATTGAAGATTTTACGTATAGTATGGAATCACTGGATTGATCTGTGATGATAATGAAGATATATATGGGAAGTACAAGTTGTTGACGCCTAACCTTAAATTGGTTGTAGTTAAACATATAGATATCTGTATATCCTAAATCTAATCAAGTGCTATGCAAGCTTTATCTAAAACAAGTATTGGCAGGTTTGTAGAATCATATTAATTTATTAGAATTCAGAAGTCCATCAACAGGAGACAGATGCAAAGAATGAAAGAATTTTAAGTGTTGGAATTCAGTAAAAGAATGAACAAATTTTATGCTTTCTATTCCTGAGTATTTTTGTTTCAGAACTGAAAACTCAAAAATACTAGTTAACAATCCTAGTATAGATAGTCCTTATGAGCACAACAAAGCCCAAAATTGAGCCCAAAATTGTTGTTGCTAAGTGAGACATTTGTTAAGAGTTTTGCTCCATTTTACAATTTTTTTGCCACAGTTGTTAAGTGAATTGCTGCATTTGATAAATGAGTAATACAGTTATTAAGTGAATTTGGCTTTCCATTGGCTTTGCTTGTCAGAAGGTCACAAAATGTGATCACATGACCCTGGGATACGGCAAGCATCATAAATATGAACCAGTTGCCAAGCATCTGAATTTTGATCACATGAACATGGAGATGCTGCAAAGGTCATAACTGTGAAAAACGGTCAGAAGTCAAATTTTTCAGTACCGTTGTAACTTTGAACACTAAACAAACTGTTGCAAGTCGAGAGCTACCTGTAGTCTTCTCCACTGATGTCATCTGCAGATAGACTGGAATACTAGTGATGATTGAAACTTCTTTTCTCTTGAGGGCCATTCCTTGCATATGATCTCAAAGATTCTCTGCACTTTCTTCCATCCTTTTTCCTTCTTATTTAATGAGCTATCAAGAGAAGGGAAGATTGAATTGATTGCATGACAACAAGAATTTTTAGAAAGGCTCAATAATGACATTTTACTAAGAATCACATGTCACCCATGAGCTTTATGTTGACGATCTTTGTTTTTAGGAGAGCTCATGAGTACAAAACATGACCATCAAAAATAAGAAAATTCATTTTTCAAAATGGCACTTCTGGATTAAGATCTAGATGAGAATGAGTGTTGGCAAGAGGAAATTGTGTGGAGGGTCCAAAATGATTTTTTTAAAGGTCAAAGATGGAGGTTCAAAGATTTCACAAAGTATATCACTAAAGTCATCAATCTTACGAGTCAAAAAGTCACCAAAATGTGACTTTTCCACTTATGTGAAAAAGAAGAAATAATTTAATTTTGTGAAAAAAAATTGAACTTTGTACTAGCACATGGAACCATACATATTTTTCTAGATAAAGAAATAATTAAAATTGGAGCATATTGTCAAATGGAATCTGGAAAAAATGCCATATTAATTGTATAATTTTAATAGGACACCTTGTTGTAAGAATGTTTTGAGCCTAAATGCAGACATTTAGGTATAAAAACTTCCATATTAGGTTTCAGTCTTCTGTGTAATTGTATGTATTTGACTGGTTATATAATTTTCTTGGCAACCATATGAGAGGAGTTTGCCACTCCTTTCTTCCAGGGAGTTTTGTCAAGTTTGCAATCTAACTTACAGTCTTGGATTTCACTAATAGTCACTAACCATACTACACCTGAATCTGCTTAGATTCTTAATTTGGATCAATTATACTGTGGTATAATGATATAAGTGTAGTTTTAAATTTAATCAAATAGTTAAATTTGTGGCAGAATCTTAAAATTAATGTATAAGACTGGAAACACTACTCAACATGAACTGATCAAAAATGCATAAAGAAATTCATTAACTAACTTTTTACATTGTTCTAATTTCCTTAACAGTGTTTCAAAATAACTAGCTGTGATTAATAGACCATGATCAGAATTTTGATCAGTCAATTTTCCATTAGAAAGGAGGTTTTTTTAATTGTACATTAACTTTGTTTCAATTATTTAATTGTAGATTTCAATCTTGTCTGAAAAAGCAATCTTCAGCCATTCAATAGCATACAACGTTTGCATTTTGTGTGCAAACATTTACAAACACGCTCCCACTTCTTTTACTTCTAGCATTGATATTTAATGGTTTTTTAAATGAAAGATTGTTTTCAGCAGTTTCTGTGAGTTTCAGTCAGCTATATTTCATTCTGGAATAAAAACTAATGATCCATAAATTCTTAATGCCATATTTTTATAGCCAGTAAATTAGTCTTTAATGGGTTCAATAAGTTTGGTGATGTATGTCATTAATTGTTAATGGTGTTTTAACTAGATAATTGTTGTGAAAGGTTGTTTATCATCTCCATTTGGGAATGACTGATCCTTCCAATCTGTTCCGCCTCGTAATGTTGAACTACTCTATCTACCATCGCCTGCTGAAAGGAGTTCAAGAGCTTGGGTGGCACAGATCAAATACCAAATTCAAACGTTTTCAGTGGATAATGAACCATCACATAGAGACTATCAGACTTAATGAGGCCAGATTAGTTTTGAGTTCCAGACAGAAATATTTCTGTATTGCATCTCAGCACTCTCTATTCACTTTGCAGCCACTATATAAATCAACCCTAATTAGTAAAAGCAAATACTCCTCTATAGATCTAAGCCAAGGAATTCAATTGCAGAAAGATCCTCCAGCCCAGCAATTTGGCACTATATGCGAGTTTTGGTAATCTTGGTACTTTCATAACTACATAATGGTAAACCAACATTCAAGTGAGATTACCGATACTCTTTGATTTACAACAGTTCATTTAATGACCATTCAAAGTTACAGTAGCACTGAAAAAAGTGACAGGACCATTTTTCACACTACATCATCCCCATGGTCACATAATCTGATTAGACCCATAGAAAGGGTGGATGGCTACAATGTTCATTTTTAAGAAACAGATTAATTCCCAAGACATCTGCTGCAGATGGCATCAGTGGAGGAGACTACAGGCAGCTCTCGACTTGCAACAGTTTGTTTAGTGTTCAAAGTTACAACGGCACTGAAAAATGCGACTTCTGACCGTTTTTCACAGTTATGACCTTCGCTGCATCTCCATGTTCATGTGATCAAAATTCAGATGCTTGGCAACTGGTTCATATTTATGACCGTTGCTGTGTCCCATGGTCATGCGATCACCTTTTGCGACCTTCTGACAAGCAAAGTCAGTGGGGAAGCCAGATTCACTTAACAACTGGGTTACTGGCTTAGTAATTGCAGTGATTCACTTAACAGCTGTGGCAAGAAAGGTCGTAAAATGGGGCAAAACTTACTTAACAAACGCCTCACTTAAGAATAGAAATCTGGGGTTCAATTGTGTTCATAAGTTGAGGACTCCCTGTATTCTGTGCCTCTCTCACACAATCTTTCATTTTTACATTTAGGCATGTACATGTCTCCATTGCTAATAAAAGATGCAAGCAATTTGTCAAGGGAGACCATTTTCTCCAGAGCCAGAACTCATTTTTCCACGATTTCCCCCCCCCCGCTGTGGATATGAGG
>JANHFT010006246.1:67915-79408 GCA_032467955.1 Pseudoxenodon macrops | reverse complement strand
CATATAGACAATTGTTCCGTTTATGTAATTTCTTTTATCCCTTGTCTTTCACCCTACTCCATATTTTTAATCCCCCCCTTTCTAAAAAATGAACTTCTATGCTTCACCGTTTGCTTCTTCAAATACAGTTCTATCAGAGGTAGGTTCTGAATCTTCTTACTGCCGGTTTGCTCAGGGTCGCGCCTTGAGGGCGTGCACAAAGCGCGCGAGTGAGTACACGCGCGACAGTCAAAAACTAGCTTCTGCACATGTGCAGAAGAACAAATTAGCTTCTGCGTGTGCGCAGAAGGAAAATCCAAGATGGCGGCACCCATGGAGCCACCGACAGAACCAGTTCCATGACATCACCGCGGAGTCACTACCTACTCTATAGAACCAGATAGGACCGGTAGGAACCCACCTCTAAGTTCTATGACTGAAATCTTTCCCTGAAATGAAAACGCGACAGTTTTATAAGGTGTTTTTGTTTTGGCTGCAGTATAGATTTCTTTTATGCTTCACTCCCCTGATTATTGATTTTGCAGCCTTTGTTATTAGGGGAGTTGTGATATTGGCTTCTTTCATCCTGTGTATTGTAACATCTCAAATGGTAGCTTTCTAATGTATTTTTCTGAAGACAAATGTCCCCAGAGAATAACAACTAAAGTAGTGGACAAGAAAAATAGGGAGGAACAGCAATACAATCCCACGAGATTGACTAGAACGGTGAAAGGAGATGTCTATCAGAATGGAAAGAAAAATAATAATGATAAAATCATTTAATCTGTGAGGCATTTTACTGAGTCACCCATCCATGTTACTTAGCTCTGCAAAACTATTTCTTAAATTAATTTTTATTATTAAAACTATTTTTTTTAAAAATAGAGTCAAGTGATACATTTATTAAGCATGTATATTGAATTACTCTGGATATATGCACTAAGTTCCTAAGGGGCGTGCCTAAGCGCATCAGCATGCCTACCATCCCTGTCCTAATGTCCCCGTGTATTCATAAACTATCATGTACTCATAAACATGCTTTGTACATCTTATATATTCACAATCATGTTTATACTTTGTCTGTAATCATATACACGCTTGACAAAATAAATAAATAAAAATAACAAATGGAAAATATTTCTCCCACCCAAAAGCCAGCAGCTTCTAGACAGTTGTACCAGGCGGAAGAAAGAAAGATTTTGAAAATTATGAATCTTATATTTCCCTGTTAAAGAAGTACTTGCATTTGATATACAATGGTCTGTGATTTGGGGCCACTCACTCTCTCTCAGCCCAATTCATCTCACAGAGTGGTTGTAGTGGAGAAATTAGAAGGAGGAAGGAGTTTTAGATAGATTTATTCATTGTTTGTTTGTTTATAATCCACCTTTATTATGAGTTGGACTAAGAGAAAGTGACTGGCCCAAGGTCACTAGGCTGGAACTAAGGCTAGGCTAGAATTCACAGTCTCCTGGTCAGCACCCTAACCATTACACCAAACTGATTTTCAATAGGGCGCTCAATATATCAAGACAATATGTTCACTGCTTTGAGCTACATATAGAGATAATAAAAAAGGGAAATTAAAAACCTACATATTGCAGTTTTTGCAACTTTGGAAATCTATCCTTGCAGTTTCTTACAGTAAAGAAAAGTTTAACACAGATTCCTGCTAGTGGCAAACGGTAAACGGTAAACTGAAAATTTGGACAAATTTTCCACAGATTAATGACTTTCCAGGTGAATGTTTAAATTAATGAACTTAAAAATAAAAAAAAACATTGTGTTATTTCACTAGCAACAATTCTGCATTTTTGTAAAGAGTTCTGAGCTGAAATAATTATGAGAATGGGCTATCCTTTTTTTTTTTTTTAAACCTGCCCTGGAAAACTTGCAATCTATCTACAGAAATAAGAGCAACAAGAAAGAACAATAATTGAATGGGGGAGAAAGAGTGAAAAGTGATTTGCATGGGGAAATACAATTATGTTATTTAGGCTTAGCTTCTGAGAGGGGTGAAGACTCGGGACTTAAATCAAAGACTTCACAAGTGAAAGTTTTTTTTAAAGAGAGATTTACTTCTAAGGAATAGTTATTACCAGCTCATAAATCCTAAATCACAGAAACATTGCACTACTATAGATGGATCGTGGGTGACATCTAGTGGTTATTCAAAGACAGTATTTGGTCTTTTTAATCAAAAGAAAGTGGTAATCTTTGAACCATGTTTAGATTTTAAAGTTTGATATATTAGGGAAGGAAATTGGGTTCATAACACTCCATGCTTTTTGTTTTGGATACATTTCTTAATCAAAGATTTATCTATCTGTACTTTCTCTTACAATTGCCAGACAGAGCACTGAAAATATATTGAATTGTTATCTACTTCTACATATTTTCACAAATCAGCATTAACAAAACTCATAAAATTTTCAGCTATCTTCAGAGGTGAGTCAGGTTTCCATTTGTCTTTAGATTTTTCATAAAATATTCCAATTACCAAACCAGTCCCGGATTAATAGCAACAGAGCCACCTTCAATGTTTATGAATTATTGGCCATTGCTTTTATTGTGTGTTTTTCCACTAACAAAAATACTGTATAAAGCACTCCAGCCTCCAGTTTATCTCAACAACTATCCTGTAAAGTCAGTCTGAGAAATACTGAATTCATTTTCATAGTTGTAGGTGGACCTGACCTTGGGTCTGCCCAGTTCTAACCTGAACATTTGCTCACATCGGTGACAAGTTGGAAAGGTTGTCAGTTGGATTGTTCTCTCTTTAAAAAGAGAGAGAGAAGTTGGACAAGCTGTGTACATTCTGAGAATGAATCTCCATCTGCAAAAGCTTGGAAATCGAAAGTAAGTTAGTGGTGCACACTCATATTCTGCAGGACCATTTCCAAGACATTGGACTACCCAGTGTACTGTCTTTGCATAATTTCCTTTCCAACCTATTAAAAAAGATTGTGCAACAGACACTTCACCTTTTCTGATATAGTGTTGGAGATTTGTATTCAGCCCCAGCCCTTGTAAAATATACTCCTGAACATAAGCAAAATACTGAATGAAAGAATACTGAATAATCATATAGAAGAATGTCCCATTAAAAATGTTTATAACTTAGTAATTTGGGATGCAAATATCAAGTTTTCCAAGTTATTAATGGATTCTGGCAGATGTTGGACCAACATCTGGCGACGAGAGAAGCACAAATGTAGGCCGGGAGGGAGTTCATTTTTTCCCTTAAGTACAAGGGCAATGTAACACTGTAATGAAGACTAGGAAAGAAACAGACAAGGGCCAAGGCATGAAGACTTTTCCCTTCACTTATTTTTTGCCACTTGACCTCATGATCAAATAGGCCCCTAAGTGCTAAGAGATGTTGCCTATTTGCCCTTTAGAGTGAATCATCACGCTGAAGCACTTCCAGGAGAAGTGAAGACCTTTCAATAGTTCTCCTCGCAAAAAAGGGTTCTAGGAAGCTTCTGTATTAGGGTTGGCAGGTCCTTGACCAGTTCTATATGCAGACCAAACCTTGATGATGTTACCTAGTTTAGGTAATGAAACATCTGCAAGGAAACAGCCAAGCTCAGAGAGCACTAAGGACTCCTCAGACCAAACCTTCCCATTAGTCCAACCACCAGTTTCTCAACCTCAGCAATTTTAAGATAGGCCCAGAATACCTCAGCCAGCTTGCTGGGAGCTGCTTGAATTCTGAGAATTGAAGTCCACACATCTTAAGGTTGCTGAAGTTGAGAAAACTATACTGCTCTACTGAAAATAACATACTGTATACCCAGATTATATTTATTATTTATATCTTATATACACATGCATGCATTAAGGTGACAAAAGAGAAAGAGACAAATCAAAACTGTGTTTTTTTCTTTACAGAATATTTAAGCATGCAAAATTAGCTTATATGTTAGAAGTATGATTCTATGATCCTGTCTCTTATTTGCAGCATATAGTTTTAACACTTTTTAACTTATTAACTACTGCTTACAATGCAGTCTGCATTCTGCGACTAAACCCAGTGGCACTTTTTTCCAGGTAAATGTGTATTTTTCCTCAGAAAAGACTGTAAAAAACAAGAGACGGTGCTTCTTAACCTGGAAACAGGTTAACTTTCTGAGAGCAATTAAAGCTTGAAGTGAGCTAAGGATATGTGTCACCAAAAGAACAGGTGTCAAAAATACCTCTATGGGTGTACCTCCAAGAATCTATAATATTAAAGCCAAAAACCTTATCTTTGTGATGTCAATACAAAAATAACTTTTTAAAGGATGCTAGTGGAAAACGTTTGGAAACCCTTTGAGATCCAGTGTCATGCTGTGGCCTCACCTTGTCCAGTTTACCACTGGCTACATAAATGTTTGTAGTTTTTTGGTTAGTAAAACTCCCTTGACATTCAAGCATTCATCCCATAATGATCTGGGAATAAACTATGTTTTGTGCTCCTCATTGTCATACATGACCAGAGAGGGTATAAATATTTGGCCCTTCAGGGAATTTCCTTGAGTTCAATAGCACATGAGCAGAAAATCCAAGCTCTGGTTAAATATTGTGCCAGCAAATCTTATTTATTCTTGTTTCTAATGTAGAGTTTTGCACAATGTAAGTTATAATTTCTCTCTGGAAAGAAAAGCATGTCTGTGAAATTACTCTAAGTAAAGACTTCTGAAAAGAAGGCAAATGTGGTTAGTTTTAATATTTTCCTCTTTATTTTCTCAGGGGTGGTAAGCTTGGGGAGGATATGACCTGATATTTCTTCATTGTACTGTATAGTTGGTGGAAATTAAGCACTTTTACAAACATAGAAGCTCCTTTATTTTGATCAAAACCTTCTTTCACTCCAAAACCTCACTGCTGATTCCATTTTCAGTCCTGACACTGTATAGTGGAATGAATACTATATTGCGATAGGTAATTAAGCTGTTTTAAAAGTGATCAAATACAAATAGAAGCTGTTTTAAAACTAGATGGCTATGCCTAATGTGACTCTAAGTTCTATTTTGTTTGGAAGAAAAAGCCAAACATCATCACTTTGTAAATTTTCTTAACTACCCTGTTTCCCTGAAAATAAGACCTCCCCGGATAATAAACCCAATCAGGCTTTTGAGTGCATGTGCTAAAATAAGCCATCCCTTGAAAATAAGCCCTCCCCAAAACACAGCAGCAGCCATGCGGTAACCACACTCACCACCTCCTGCACCTCAAGAATAATAAGACCTCCCCAAAAATAAGGCCAAGAGCTTATTTTCGGGGAAACATGGTAGCAAAAACACATGTACATTTCTTATTTATTTCTGGCTTTATCATTACTCCTTTACAATAAAGTCTGGTCATCTTTAACACACAACAGATTCTTAATGAACCGTGCAGACTTCTGTAAATTCTCCACTGCTACAAATGCTTGTCACTAATTTACGCCATTTGTTCTAATAATAAGCAAATCATCCAATATTTGGTGCAATGAAACTAATCTGCTTTATGGATGCTGCATTTTAATCCAAGTGTTTTCAGTCGACTGAGATAACGGCCATGTCTTCGTTGCCACTTAATACGTGGTAACAAGAGTCGCGTGAATCAAACGTTAAGGCAACATCAGGCCACAATGCCTGTGTTTACCACCAGATACCCAGCAAGCTGCAAAGTACAATACTAAAGAATTGAATTACACATCAGGAAATCCTTGATACAAATTGTAAATTCAAACTCAGGTAATCTTTTTTTAAGTTTTTTTTTTTAATTCTGCCTTTATTATTTTTATAAATAACTCAAGGTGGGGAACATTACAAATACTCCTTCCTCCCTTATTTTCCCCACTTCAAGGTGAGTTGGGTTGAGAATGACTAGCCCAAAGCCACCCAGCCAGCTTTCATGCTTAAAGTGAGACTAGAGCTCACAGTCTCCTAGTTTCTAGCTACTGCCTTAACCACTTCAGACCCCAAATAATTCTTTTATCATACAGAATAATCCCGGTGATCTGATGGGATTGTAATAAATTAATATAACTAAGGACTTTTAATGTTTTAAAATGGTATGTAAATGGGAACCAATGTAATCATAAATACATTGCCTATAACGAACACAGTTATTAAATGGATTTTGGCTTCCTAACTATGTAATTAATGGATTGTGCACATACAGGCAATTCCTTTTTATGTCCCTCCATGATAGTTTTGAGATATATTATAGCACATTTTTTAAAATAAGAACACAAAAACTGACTTGCTGCATCACACCATAGGCTCTAATAAATAATTGCCCAGGATTTATTCCTGAAAATTTATAATAGTACTTGGAAATCAAGATGCATGTAAAATTCTCTATTTCAGGAAGCTATCCATCTCTATATAGAAACCATCAAATAGGAAGGAAAAGAGTCAGTGTCATATATTATGGTTTTAGAGGAAGACAGCCATATGCCAAATAAAAATCAGTCTAATTTCAGTCTCCTAAATTATTATTTTCACTTGTAACTTGGAGTTGGAGGCACGGTGGATACAAAGCCGAATGGCTAAAAGTTGTTAAATAAATACAAGATGTGGAATGGTAGGTAAATAGAGAGACGTTTTGGGAAGAAATTGGAAATAGTTTGTAAAAGGTCTGCTGATAACTAGCCCCATCCTTAAGTGTCCTGCATAGGAAGGGAGAATAAATTGAAGGGGGAAAGCTAGTAGAAGGGGAGAGAGAGGGACAGAGAAAGGGAGAGGATGAGAAAGGAGGGAGGGAGGGAGAGAGAGAGAGAGAGAGAGGAAGAGAGAGATGCCTGAAACATATACAAGACTTCAACTTTGAGTGTTAAAAGTGCTGTGTGTGTATGTGAGAGAGAGAGAAAAAAGGAAGAGCATTTGAAACCAGCAGAGTTCCCCTCTATTGGCTGAAAGACAATTTGTGAGCAACAGATGCTGAAGAAACAGCACCAGACCTTAGGCAAGGAATGCCAAAGCAACCAGTGGCAGCTGAATCACTGGGATGTCTCACCTATGGAAAGCTGAGATTGGCAAATAGCCAGTTTCAGGTGACATTGACAAAGAGAATTATCTGAACGCATTTTGGAAGGGTGGGGCAGCTGTTTGGTTACTGGGCTGTTCCTTCAATCCTTCAGTTCCTTGTGTGTTGTGATTATTCTGTTCATATGCGGTTTCTAATAACGTAAGAAAACATTGCAGAAGAATTCGCAACTAGTTTCTTTACACTTACTGGATGTCCCAAGGAAAGGACGGAAGTCCTGCTTGGAAGCACCCTTGAAGGTGCTAGCAGCAAACAGGATGAGAAGCTGGAAAAGATTCTGCCTGGCAAAATTTTCAGCTCTTGAACTCAGAACAAGTTCCAATGCATACTCAGAGCTACACACTTTTAAGATTGAATGCAGCTGTCGCTAGCATTAGTCTCCTTTAATTGCAAAGCTCTGTTTGGACTCTCTTCGGATATTTTATTTCCATCTGAAATCAGAGCCCTTTATACTATCTGTATTAAATCTTCTTTCCCTTACCTTTGACACAAAGTTAGCATCTTATTTACTGAGTTTCTCTGTTGCAGTGTTTGTGCATGCATTTTTAAAAAGTCGCTCTGCCACCAAGCCCTTCACCTCTCCACTCAGACAGATTTTTGAATGCCAAATTGAATGTCCACACGGTCCTAGTCAGTCTCTTAGAAAGACTTCTGAATATAGGATTAGCGATGGTATTTTTTTCAGGGGAAGAATAGGGGGAAACCTGTAAGTTGAGCACAAAGAACCATGGTGGTTGAAATTCTCTACAATTCTCCAATATCATAAAATCCTGTCCATGCTTATTAGTTCTTTAAGCGCTTGGGAAATGGATGGGTTGGAAAATGTGAATATCAGAGGTTTGCTGGGAAAGGAATGAAACACTTTCCACTTGTAGTGAATAGTCAAGAATAATAACACTCTTAAACAAGGTGTGCTGATGTGCTTTCTCTGGTGTGAACATTATCCTGCATCTTGGCCAACTTTTATGTCACTCACAAATTTGATAAGCAGACCTATCAACCTGATTACCCAGGTCATTAATAAAAAAAAAAGTTCATTAATACTAGACCCAAGACAGATCTTTCTGGAACCTCAGTGGCTACTGCTCTATCAGGTTGGAGGATTCTTTGTGCTCATCAGTTGAGGATCCATCTTAGTATAGTGGCACCCGAATCCCATTGTAACAGTTGACCAATGAGGGTGACATGTGATACCTTGTTAAAAACTTTAATGAAATAATGGCAAATTATAACTATGGCATTGTCAACAAAAAGATTGCTGATTATGGAGGTAAATATAGTTGATAATAGATGGATAGATAATATGTGGATGGATGGAGAGAGGAGGGATGGATAGATGGATGGATAGAATAGAATAGAATAGAATAGAATAGAATAGAATAGAATAGAATCATCTAAGGAATAAGGTGTCATTGTCTCATGTACTAATTTATATGATATGCTATCATCTGAAAACACATAACAGGAAAAGGTAGAAAGAACTGTAGAGAACCTATAGTTGGCTTTGTATTTTTTTAGAATACAAGGCCAAAACTTAGAACCATGGCTCATTTGTTTGGTTCTTTTGTATTTTAGTTATTTGGCTTTGAAAGAAAGGAAGCTAGTTACTCTCTGTGTTACATTGTTATCTACACAATCTAAACCTGTGTGCTTTTTTTCATCATTTTTCAAAAAATGTAAATAGCAGGCAAAGGGATTACCTATATCAACCTCTTCTGGACGATAGCAAACTTTAAACCTATCCAATAAACACACATTGCAATCTGAGGCCATATGTAGCAAACCAGTTAGCTGGAATAAATTCTTATATGTTTAGTTCAGGATTAAATAAATGAATATAGTTTTAAGATGTTGTTTGCCACCATCTTAAAATGATAAACTCATGAGTTTCATAGAATGGAAGAACTGTAAGGGGGATTTTGATTCCTACATTCCAACATCTTGATACAACATCTGTTTGAAGATTTCTACTGCTCTTCTGGTATTTAGCTTTATTGTCAAGCTGCTCTTATCAGCAAGAGATTTCTTCTAACATGGAATGTAAGTCTGCTGTCTTTTAACTTAAGGCCATATATTAAACAGCTTGATTGGCATGTCATGTACTGGAAAGATGCTCAGTAAAACAGAGTCTGATTATTTCATTTTCATTTTCATTAAGATGAAGTAAATGAGTTCAGGAAATAAAATAGATGTAGGGAAACTACATGACATTAGAGGCAATAATTTTGAATCATGTTGATTAATTACAAATAAAAATGGAGGTGATTAACATTTTTGATAGTATAGTTTTATATAACGATGTTTGATTCACACATATTATACCGTACATATCATATTTATTCATGCCTGAGCAAAAGGTAAAAGAGCAGGGGCTTTACTGAGATACAACTCTATGAGACTTTTATAAATACATTATTCTGCATAAAGTCGGGGATTAAGTGCCTCTCAGTCTGCCTCTCTTTTCTTTATACATTCTAACTTTAGCAGAATTGAACCTGGTTAATTCTTGAAGTGGTGAATAGTTTCTGGCTTTTAGAATAGCAAAGGAACTAGCAATCAAAAAACATGCCCCAAAGTCAGAGGATTCTGGGTTCTGAATCTTCTAACTGCTGGTTCGTTCAGGGTCACGCCTCGGGCATGCGTGCAAAGCGCTCGAACACACGCGCACACACACACACACATGCACAGCAGTCAAAAACTTGAAGCAAAATCCAAGATGGCAGTGTCCAGGAAAACACCAACAGAACCAGCTCCGTGATGTCATCACGGAGTTACTACTGGTTCTATAGAACCGGTAGGAACCCATCTCTGCCCAAAGTAGAACTTTCGAGAGTAGCAATGAAAACCTTAGGAAAAACATTTCAGATGCTATGACACATCGATACATAAAAAGATCCGAATTGCATAGGAAGTGGTTTTCCTGGGATATTTTGTGAGGAAAAATTGGACTTTGAAGAATCAAGATAGAAAGAGTATTGATGCTTTTGAAAGTTGAGAATATCATAGATAGACAAAAAATAATAATCAGATCATAGAGCTAATCAATTCTGAGTTCTTGCTTCTGGCACAAATGACTATGTCCGAATTATCATATTATTGGATACATTATGTGAAGATCCAACTCTCTGGAGAAATTTATAATGTGGGGAAAGGTGGAAGGAAAGATAAGAGGATGACCAGCAGCCAGGTGGAGAGACCTGATTACTGCAGCAATGGGTGTTATCACTGGAAGACATTCAGGGTCACAGTGGAGACAGAACATCCTGGAGAAGATTTGTCTATATTTTTGCTAAGGATTGATACCAACTTTATATCAATCAATCAATCACTCAATCAATCAATCAATCAATCAAATACTTGGCTGAGACATGAGCTAGAAATGCAAACGAAATGGGAAGTTGATAAAACATCTAGGAAGAAAGCAAGGACAAGTGACTAATACACTCTGCTAGAGAGACGTTCCCTGAGGATGGGTTCCAGCACGAGTCCGAAAGCTCAGAAGGCTACATCTCTGGTCCTGGTAACCGACCCAGTTTGAATCCATGTTCACCTTCATTTGAAAGACAAGTAAACCTCCATATTGTTACTAAGAAACTAAAAAGATGTGTTCATGAAGTCTTTAGGAGTCAAAATCAACCCAATGATTCATATTTTTTCTAGAAACACAAAATGTATTGTCAATATGGTATTTAATTAAAAGTAATTTTGGAACAACAATGGATGTTGTCCACATTTATGAGGTGGTGGCAAACTGCATCATAAATAACTAGGGAGAGAGAAAAGTTATGATTCTCCTACCTTTGACTGGGGAACAATTTTTTTAATTGTCAAGAGAAAAGTGGTAGAGGTAGTCCTTGATTTATGACCACAATACAGCCCAAAATTCCCATCGCTAAGCAGGATAGTTAAGTGAATTTTTTCCCCATTTTATGATCTTTCTTGCCACAGTTGTTAAGTGACTCACTATAATTTTTAAGTTAGTAACATGGTTACTTAACATGCTAAGTGAATCTGGCTTCCTCATTGACTTTGCTTGTCAGAATGTTACAAAAGACGATCGCATGACCTAGGACACTGCAAGCATCCTAAATAGATGCCAGTTGCCAAATGACTGAATTTTGATCACATGACCATGGGGATGCTACAACAGTCATAAGTGTGAAAAACGGTCATAAGTCACCTTTTTCAGTGTTGTTGTAACTTTGAATGGTTTCTAAATGATGGTTGTAAGTAAAGGACTACCTGTATAAAGAGCAAGTTAATATAAGTAACAAAGGGAGTTTATTAGGAATAGCCCTTGTTGGAAGGACAATGTAGCATTGTGGATATTTGGAGGAAGAGTGAGCAGAAGCCTCCTGACCCACCTCACATTAAATTAAATTTTGTGTGCCCAAAAGTTGGTTTTTCTAGTTACCGCATTTTTCGGAGTATAAGACGCACCTGAGTATAAGACGCACCTGAGTATAAGACGCACCTGAGTTTTTGGGGAGGAAA
>JANHFT010006246.1:41170-63740 GCA_032467955.1 Pseudoxenodon macrops | reverse complement strand
CCCCCCCCCCCCCCCCCCCCCCCCCCCCCCCGTCGGTTGGATTTGAATGCGGTTCTAAGAGAGCGGAGAAAGAAACCATTCTAAGATCTAAGCGTTGGACTCCAACCCTTGGGCCCATCAAAACAGTTTAGAGGGAATAGATTTCTGAATGGTACTGTTTGCCTCATACCCTTGGCTGCGCCTACTTCGCCTCCGGCCATTCATTCCTAACATTTCTCCTCGGCTGACAAGCGCCTAGATGTTCGGCCTAGCCAATGGGCCCCAGCCACTCTAAAAGCCCGGGACAAACAGTATGTCGTCCAATGGGCTGCGCCGAAGCATGTGGGACGGAGGGGCTGGGACACATTGGCCAGGGTGGGGAAACATTGTGAATTTCGCCACTGCCTGAGTCACACCTGGGAGAGACTTGGAAGAAGATCAAGACAACAGATAAAGCCCAGCCTTTCCTGCCATCCTGAAGGTAAGGCATGGCGCCCCTTTGCTTCACGTGCCACCCGAATCCTGCACCGTCCTCTCTTGAATCCTGCACCTTGGTGTTTTCGGGGAGTTAAGTCTTTCGCCTTCTTCTCCGCAACCTGTCGTAGAGCCGTCTCTCTCGGTCCTCCTCCTCCTCCGACCTACAGTTTTCCCCCCGTTCCAAAAACGACGGCCGCACGGACTACACCGTGACATTAACAGGCCCCTTTCTCTCTCCACTCACAGGGGACGGATTCTGACTACGAAGACGAGCTGCCAAAGCATTCGTTCGTCAACCATTACATGAGCGACCCCAGCTACTACAATTCGTGGAAACGGCAGCAAAAGGGCACGAAGCATTCGACGCCTTACAGGTATGAGGAACGGGTCGCGAGCGAAGCCGAGCCTTACTTCCAGACTGTGATCACGACGCAGAGTTCAGGCGGGGTCTACACCCCGACAGGACAGCCCACCCCGGGCTCAAGGACTCCAGTGACAGGGTTCTCTTCGTTCGTCTAGCACCCAAGGAAAAGAGCGCCGACCTCAAATTCAGTGGCCTGCCGCGGTTTCGGATCGACATCAGCCCATCCCGACGTGACTCTGGGCAACACACAGGCAGTGAACTGGGGGTATCTTTCTCTTTATCAGGGTAGAATGGATGTACATGTGAATGTCTTTTGGGTTTCTTTCTCTTTTTTCTTTTTCCAAGACAATCAACACTTTAAGACACGGAGCTGATGATAACTTTTTTTTTTACCCCTCTTTGAAAATCCCATAAATGATCAAAACCGGACCATTTTAATCACTTCGGAATATGATTTCAAAGAATTTTTTAAAAATAAAAATATGCTTTTTTAATGTCGTCTGGGTTTTCTTCTCTCTCTCTCTCTCTCTCTCTCTCTCTTTTCTTCCTTTCTTTACTCTCTCTCCTTTTTTTTCTCTTTCAATTTCTTTTTTCTTCTTTCTTTCTCTTTGTTTCTTATTTCTCTTTTTTTCTTTCTTCTTTTTTTCTCTTTCTCTCTTTTCTTTCTCTTCTTTTTCTTTTCTTTTCTTTCTCTTCTTTCTTTCTCTCTCTCTTTCTCTCTCTCTCTCTTTCTTTCTTTCTTTCTTTCTCTAATCCAAAGAAGTCAATTCCATCCTTTTGAATTAGGCAGCAATTCGTTCACATAACTTAAGGCGAAATACCAAAGGTATTTCCGTGGATAGGACAGGTTTTAAAGGACCATGATTCCCAGCTTCTAGAAGAAGAGAAGTGGTTCCACCTTATTTGGAACTGTCCCCTCGGGGAGAACTCTGCACACCTGGAATTCTGAAATCTTTTCCCAGCAGAGACTTTGAAGAGGAGAGCCAATCCCTGCTCTGAAAGGGACCCACGTCACTGCGATGTGGGGAAAGGTAAGCGGTTTGGGGTGATGGCTTGTCTATCAGAATGCTTTTCTCCGGTTTCAGCAAGGGGTGGAAAGCACGCATGGAGCAACGTCATGGTTCTTCCTTCTTCAAATACTCCAGTTGGGAAGGAGTTAACTCTGTCAGCGTGAAGGCAGGATCTTGAACTTCCAACTGAGGGGGGAAACCTGGAAGTCTTCAGACTTGGGTTAATGTCAGCGTTCCAAATACCATCCAGAACTAAATCAGACTCCAAGACAAAGCATTCCTCAAAGTTACAATTTATTAAGAGAGACCTGTTGGCACATCTGGGGAAAACCCGAATCTGAAGATTCCCAGGTTTCCACTCTCCCCAGTTGAAAGTTCAAGATCTTGCCCCCCACACCCACAAGTCCTTCACAGGGTCCAATCTCTCTCTCTGCCATGCTGGCAGTTTCGCCCACCTCATTCCGGTCCGGTGCAAAGACAAAGGATGACCTTGGTTTACTAGAAAGAATGTTATTATGGCTCCAACTCCGTACTATCCCCCCTCCCATTTTCCCACAATAGAAAATGCATAGTAGAATAATAGAAAGTATGGCAGGCCCAAGATACAACAGACATAAATGTAGGCCTGACAGAAACACTCATTGCATTGTTTTGATGAAAACATCACATCTCACTTTGGCTGAATAAAAGAACTAGTTTTAGGATGCCTTTGTGGAAAGGACAGGGGTTTTTCAGATAACAACATTTAATGAACATAATTGTGGTGGGATGGGGAAAGGCAGAAAAATATTGCAGGCCCATGCTATATTTGATTACAGAGAATTCGAACGTATCCTTTTTTTCCTATAACAATCACATTGCTGTAATATAAAGTAATTAGGAGCTATATTGAAATGTTTTCTTGGCTGAACCATTGTGTTAAATTGTGTAATATCTGTAGCAATAGACATATATTGCTTTTTTGCTTTACAATGGTTAATAAGGCAACGAATCCTCAAAACAATTCTAACTGCCGATATGGGCAAACATAAAACTGCACACTTAGACTTTCAACCATGCTCAAAAAGTTTGGATAAATCTCCAAAGAGGAAAATATAAGATACATGGAAATCCTGCTGACCATTAAATGACATTAAAAAAGAATTTCTTTGTTGCCAATCCAAAGGGGGGGAAAAGGTTCAGCATGTAACTAATGTGTCACTATGTACCTTAGATATTTAAAAGGAAGAGTCTCATACAAGTAGTGGGTTCTTGTAGAGTTTTGAAACAGGGATAATCTACATTCATGTTTTTCAAATGCATAGACTTCAACTTCCAAAATTCTCCAGCCAGCATGTTGGCTGAGGAATTCTGGGAGCTGAAGTCCATTCATCTTAAAGTTGCCAAGTTTGAAAAACACTACATGCTGTGTGTGTCAGAGAGAAGGAGAGATAATGGGTTGGTGGGAAGAAAAATGTAAAAAATGAGAGGTGTCATTTTCTTTGGGGGAAAAAACAGTTGATACCACATTTTCCAAGGAGCACTGTTTTTTTTCTGGAGGAGCTACTCGAATAGACTGTAAACCTATGAAATAAATATTAAAATGATTGAAAATAGTTCAGTAGTAGCAAACACCCCAGACAGATCTCACTTCTCAGGATTATAGCATGGGATTAAACCAATGGTGAAATCCAATTTTTTTTTAACTACCGGTTCTGTGGGCGTGGCTTGGTGGGCATGGTGTGGCTTGGTGGGCATAGCTTGGTGGGCGTGGCAGGGGAAGGATACTTAAAAATCCACATTCCCTCCTCACTCCTGGGGGAAGGATATTGCAAAATCTCCATTCCCAGCCCATTCTGGGGCTAGCCAGCGATGGTATTTGCCGATTCTCCGAACTACTCAAAATTTCCTCTACTGGTTCTTCAAACTAATCAAAATTTCCACTACAGGTTCTCCAGAACCTCCTGGATTTCACCTCTGGATTAAACCCAGGTCAAAACAGCATTAGTTCAGCGTCAACTGGATTGGTTTTTCTCAAATATTCCATTAAAGATCTTTTCTCTTTAAGAAGAGAAAAGGGGGGTGGGTGTAATTGGGTTTTATTATTTATTTATTTATTTATTAGTTATTTATTTATTTTACTAATTTTCAAAACTTCCAACGGAGATATGAATGACAGGCCCTATTCCTTACTGCCAGACTCGGGCACCACATAAAGGCTTAAGCAAGTTCTTAAGTATCTGAGTTGGAATTAGGAGTTAAAATTACAAGGTGACATAAGGACGTGGTTTCTTCACTGTGCCGCCTTACCCATATTTACTCAGCCACCGTTCTCATGCATTTCTGTGCTACTTGCTTCTATGTAAATTTGCTTTGAAAATACAAGGGACTGCTTCACGCCTTGCAGAAAGGGATTTTTTATTTTTTTTTAGTGTATAAACCAGTTCTTGTTTGTTCCATTATCTTCCATAATTGGGACAGTTTGGTGGACAAAATAAGTGCGGTGAGCACAAAGGGGACTGGGAAAAGCAGTGCCACAAAGAGTGAAGCTACGGCGTAGATTGTAAAAGAAATTTGTGCTTGGGTAATGAAAGCGCAGCGAAAACCTTATCTCAGTTTACAAGCTGCAAGTCTCCAGTATTATAAACTTGATTCATTTCTCTTGAGAAAGGATCACTTTTTGCCCAGCTTCAACTTTATACGAGGATGGTTTTTTTTCTCTCTCCCCAAGAGCCATTAATATACAGAATTTTGGAAAGGCCCAGCAAAAAAAAAAAAAAATCCAGGCTGCAGGCAATAAAAAGATTTATATTTTAAAAAAATCAGTCAAGAAGTCATTGGCAGCTGCTGTGACTTTATGGCTCAGACATTTCCAAGCTCTTTTCATCCGTCACAAAAGGACTCTTTTTGTTGTTGCTTTGTTTTGCTTCAGCTGACCTACAATATGGCTGCCGGTGCTTGCTTCTGATAAGCAGTGAGCCATACAGGGGTTGTTACACTTTCCTCCATTCAGCTTGCCAGTGCCTATGCATGGGCCATAATGTGTGACAAACAAGCAAATAACAGGTGACACTCCTATTTCTCATGGCGGTCCAAGGAACCTCAAGTCATACCATGTCACAGCCCACACTCTAGGGAGCCTGCCACTGAAACGGCTGAAATTCAAAGTTGAAAGCAAATAGTTGATGGCTAAACAACAGACCAACAAATTTAGAATAGAGTAGAGTAGAGTAGGGTAGAGTAGAATAGAGTAGAGTAGAGTAGAGTAGGGTAGAATAGAGTAGAGTAGAGTAGAGTAGAGTAGAGTAGGGTAGAGTAGAGTAGGATAGAGTAGAATAGAGTAGAGTAGAGTAGAGTAGGGTAGGGTAGAGTAGAATAGAGTAGAGTAGAGTAGAGTAGAGTAGGGTAGGGTAGGGTAGGGTAGGATATTGTTGTGATCTGCCAACAGGCTGCAGAGCTGGCAGCAGAGTCAGACAGTGAGGAGGTTGAGGAGGAACATGGGCCAGTCCTGGAGTCTGGGGAAGGCTCGGATGAGTGCTCTCCATTGGAAGCAGAGAGGGAGCCAGGGCCATCTGGTAGTTATGTGCTGCCTCCAGAGACTCCGGAATCTGACATCAGCGAGGCAGAAGAACAGTGTGAGCCTGTTCCCAGTGTGCGTATGCGCAGAGCTGCCAGAAGGCAAGAACAAGTAAGAAAAAAGGGTGACTCAGGAGTAAGGGTTGGAGATGATTCGTCCCTTCCATAAGACATAAAAGAGGAGCAAACGGATGTGAGCCTTTGCAGGAAGTAATTAGTTCATATAGTCGGTTCAAGCTCTGAGAAGTCCTGTTTGACTATGTGCTACGCTTGCCCTTGTAAATCTAATTGGCAATTAGGTCTCTGGCAGGGTTTCGGGAGAGATAAAGGTGGGTGCTTATCAACATTAACTCGGGCAGGCATCTGTCGGAATCTTCACAGACTGTTTGTGAATTATTATGGGCTGTGAATGACCATAATTCACAGCCGTCTCAATAAAAGAGGTTTTTGGGTCTAGGATTGTGATTTATGCTTTCTCAGGAAGCCTAGGTCAGAACAATTGTGACAGAACAGGACAGGAGAGGACAGGACAGGAGTAGCATAGCATAGAACAGAACAGAACAGAACAGAACAAATCTTTATTGGCCAAGTGTGATTGGACACAAGGAATCTGCCTCTAGTGCATAAACTCTCAGTGTACATAAAAACCACAAAGTGATAGGTCATAGATCCTAAATCATAGTTACAATCATTAATCATAAGATACAAACAACAAGTGATAATAACTACTTATCTGGATATTGCATTATTAGTCTGTTCGGGAAGATCAAACCAGGTAAGGAAAGAAAGATGAAAAAGGTAATCAAATGCAAACTAGGTCATTCACCATCTTGATCAAAAAGCTCTTCGCTAGTTGTGACCTACTAAGCCAAATACTGTCTAACAGTAATTTCTTGGGGCTTTATTACTTTGTTTCTAAGCAGGCCATACATACTAAGTTAACGAGCCCTGAATTGACTTATATGAGGGAGAGATCTTCAGATCACTGTATACAGGTAGTCCTCACTTAACAACAGTAATTGGGACATTTCTATCGCTAAGTGATGTGATCATATAGTAGGACATCATGCGAGCATCAGTTAGCTATGGTAATCCTGGCAGTCTCTGACTGCAATAGTTAAACAAGGATTATGGGTCATTAAGGAAGGACCTCAGATAACAACAACTTGCGACTTCCTGCTGGCTTCCAGTATGCAAAGTCAATGGGGAAGCTGGCAAGAAGTTGCAAACCCTGATGACAAGCCTTTTCTTAGACAGCTTGCAAGCATGCCAAAAGGAGTGGTGGTGGTAAGTGCTACAGAATGAGAGGTGGGCAGAGCTTGGGTGCTCTGACCTGGCAGGAGCATGGGGGGTTTGTGTACATACACACTCTATGAAAGATGACATTCCTGGGACCTCACACTTTATTGTGGGGCTCCTCAGAAGAAAAAGCAGTGGAAGTAGGAGCGACCTGTGACCTTACCTGCCAGCTTCCCCATTGACGTTTCCTGTTGGAAGCCAGCAGAGAAAGTTACGAAATCGCAATCATGTGACTGTGAGATATTGCAACTGTCATAAGTGCAAACTGGTTTGCCAAGTACTCTATAATGGTGTATGAAGATGACCTTGGGAGAAGAAGGGGATGTTGCCTAGGAACCAATGAAACAAGAAGTGGGGGAGCAGTGGCTTAATGGTCAGAGGATGAAACCTAGGAAAGACCTCCCCTAATTGATCATGTGGTTAAAAGTACGTAGTGACCTTCAAGCTTGCAAAATTCTATTAATGTAGCCTTACAATAAAGTAGAATTAGCTCACCTAGTCGTGTTCCCTGTCTGGTTTATTTGGGAGGGCTCTCATGCCTGAATTGTACTAACATGACCAGAGCATCCAGGACTTCAAGGCCATCTCGTAAGAACCATTTGTTCAATGCTGTCATGACTTCAAACAGTTCCTGAACAGGTTGTCACTAACCTGCATTTTGCTAACATCCTAGTCATTCTATATTTGCTTTGAACCAGCAGGAAGTCAGGTTCTATATGCAAACCACTAAAGAAGATCCATAAAAGAGCAAAATATTTCTACCAACCCAAGAGAATTATTCCAAGTGGGCTCGGAATAATAGTTCACAAATGAGAGGAGAAAATTGTTTTCTTTAGGATACGACGGTCTCCCCGGCTCCAAACCTTAAACAGAAAAGAATTTATTCCTAAGAGGATAATGATCAGAAATTGGGCATTTGTGTTATGTCAAGTAACAGCTGAAGCTGCGTCTAAAAGATTGTGCAGATTAGAGCACTGTGCAGTGCTTTGGATGTGAAGGCAAAAAAAGAAGTGCTTCACAAAACTACCTGCAGCTCTCTGAAGCAACCACACCTTTTTCCAGGATCTGTGGGTGCTGTGTGGAGAAGGCATTTGGTTTAAGGAGACACTATGAGGACTATATTGATACCAGAGGTGGGTTCCTACCGGTTCAGACCGGTTCTACCGAGTAGGTAGTAGGCCGCTGGTAATGTCACAGAGCCGGTTCTGCTACTATGTGGGCACTGCCATCTTTTTTTTTATTTTATTTTGGAGGGGAAAATTTTTATCCGGCCTTTCCAGCACTGCGCATGCGTCGCCATCTTGTTTTCAGCCCTTTTTTGGGGGGGGGAGAAATTGTTGTTTTTTTAATTTCAGATTTTTTTTCTTCATCGCATGCGCAGAAGCTGAGCTTCCGGCACTGCGCAGTTGTCGCCATCTTGTTTTATGCCTTTTTTGGTGGATTTTTTCGGGGCTTTTTTCTATTGCGCATGCGCACGCACACAAGGCGCAGCCGCATGGCGCAGAAGGCAGCGAACCAACAGCGAGGTAAGTTAGAACCCACCCCTGATTGATACCCCTTGCCTTTCAAAGCTGGAGTGCTGCACAGCCCTGTTACAGGATATCACTTCTGAGATATCCTAGATCCCTGCTCTCAAAAGCTCGTGAGATAAATATTCATCTTCAAGAGTCGACGTTTTAGGGTTGGCCCTTATCCTTTTTGCTCTTAGTCTTGCAGACATGAAAAAGGGGATGAGTCTACTCAGCAGCTGTCTTTCATAATATTAATATTGTAGTTATCTGCGAAGGAGACCATTCTCGGGGTGGGGGTTGCATGTACAGAGCAATGCTTTTCAACCTCAACAACTACAACTTCATTTCCCTTTGCCTGGAGAATTCTGGGACTTGAAGTCCACACTTCTTCAAGTTGTTGTGGTTGAGAAACACCAGTTTAGGCTATCAGGTTTCTTCTCCCTGTTCTAGAACAATCTTCATTCAATCCCAGACAAAACTGCACAAAAGTCTCTTCTGTAGATGATTATAGAACTCAAATATTCCTGTTTGTAGCTTCTTCCATGAAGATGTAGAGGGAAGAACAAGTCGCCATTGGTCTATTCCCCTTCCGTGCACTGAGTCTAAAAGAACTAGAACAATAGTGATATACAGTATCACACAGCCGTCCCTGTGGCAATTTAAAGCACTTCATTAGTAATGTATCTTCACAGCAATGGCTTGACAATGCTATAAATTGCTAGTGTGAAAATTCTCTGCCCATTAATTGTCATACATTTTCATTCTGTAGTTTAATGCAATAGTGAAAACCTGAATAACATTAGGTAAACCAGAGAACTGCACGACAGCATTAGACAATCTGAATCCAGGTCTTCTATTGCCAGATCAGATAAGAGTTTTTTAGAGATGTCCTGTGTCTCTTCCTCAGTTAGAGACTAAAAATGCTTTACCCCCAATGCACAGTCTTACGGCATTTCTGCTTCAGAATATGAATAGGAATAATGCTCTATAAAATAGGTTGCATAATAATAATAATTATATGAATTCCACAGTGAATTCACATTGCAAAGCAGTGGAATGGAACAATTATGAAATACTGTATGAAATGGCAAAGCAATGACCGAAGTTCTGAACTTTATTCACATCATGATTACAGAGTAAACTCAGGAAATCAAGTAATCTGTTTAGACCAAAATAATATTAATAATATCTGTGTTTTCCTTTGTGTTCTGCAAATAGTTGCATCCCTATTAGTCTTCTTTTTAATTAGATAAGTGCATTCTTACATCTTAACATCTTTAACGAAAAAGGGGAGAACTCAAAGTCTTAAAGTAGTTTAAATTTTAAATGTTATCTTGCATTTTTATGTACACTGAGAGCACATGCACCGAAGACAAATTCCTTGTGTGTCCAATCACACTTGGCCAATAAAGAATTCTATTCTATTCTAGTTTTTAAAAGTTGAAACTACTTTTAAACAGAACCTGGGAAATTACAATTTCCTTTAAGTGCCAGTTTCCATTTCCCATTCCAGTGATATTCCCAATATTTGAACATGAAACTTAGAATGATCCCCTCAGTTATACCCAATTTAGTTTGAATATCTCAGTGTTGAAAGCAGACAACACAAACAACGAATGCCGAATAAGACTTTAAATCAAACCCATTACTTTCTCCAAATTAACAATATTAGAAGCTAATTTAATGACTCTTCTGAGAAATAGCGCCATTAAATAAAGCTGCGTGATAGAGAACAGCATTTGCTAAGGTCAACCATGCTATGAAGCAGGGTGTGATGATCGCTTCAGGCAACAGATGCTGAGAGACAAGGGAAGAGCACGCAGAACTGGAGGACTGTTGACCGGGGGCCCCACAGCCTCTCCTACATCTCTGTGGCCTCAGCTGGACAGTCCCATTGCTAGGGTGAAACAAGACCAGTCTGAAACTGACAGAAGGAGGCTTATGGTCCTTTGCCTAAAGCAGCAGAGCATTCTGGACAATGTGGCAGCTTTTGGGTTAGCTATTTCCCAGATCCCAAACTGCCTCAATCTCCTTATTTGTCGGGGGGTGGAGTAAGATAATTTTTCCCCCCCTGCCACTCAGTGGCACATGTCTTTCTAAAGAAAAAGAAAAAAGGCAAATATGTTATTTCTAAGCCTAGATAGCATATCTGTGAATACAAGGGAAAAGAAGGTATAATCAGAGACAGAAGTTAGAAGATTCATTAACCGCAGGTAGTCCTCGACTTACAATAGTTCATTTGGTGACTATTTGAAGTTACAACTTAAGTAAGTTTTTCACACTTACCACTGTTGCAGCATTCCCATGGTCATGTGATCTAAACTCAGATGCTTAGCAACTGACCAATATTTATGATGGTTGCAGTATCCTGGATCAATTTTTACAACTTTCTGACAAGCAAAGTCAATGGGGAAGCCAGATTCACTAAAAAAATTGTGTCACTAACTTAACAACTGCAGTGATTCACTTAACAAGTATGTCATAAAATGGGGCAAAATTCACTTAATAACCGTCTTGCTCACCAACAGAAATTTTGGACTCAAATGTGTCCATAAATTTAGGACCATCTGTATATAAAACAAGACAGAGATAAAAGTTTGGCTGCAATTCCTTAATTACAGATCCAGAACTATACATAGGTTGAGAGAGTGAGTGAGGAAGAGATGATCTGACTGGAAATTTACTAACCTGGACTTAAAATTTAGAACAAATTTTCCAGT
Organism: Pseudoxenodon macrops; assembly: GCA_032467955.1. Lineage (NCBI taxonomy): Eukaryota > Metazoa > Chordata > Lepidosauria > Squamata > Pseudoxenodontidae > Pseudoxenodon > Pseudoxenodon macrops. The sequence continues at coordinate 52,825 of JANHFT010006246.1, read as the reverse complement.
AAATATTTCTCTCCAGGTCTTCTGTCATTGGCTGCAAAGAGACCTACCTAAAATAAGGTAGCAATCATGAGGATTACATCAAAGGAAGCAGAAATCTTAATTCTGTGAAAAAGCATTTGATCTCTTTTGGATTGTTGGAATTTTATCATATTTTAGCTCTGGAAAGTTATCAGAGCTCATGAAGGAAGACATGTATCACGGATGATAGCAAAGGAGTTTGAGCGAACACATAGCATCTAAGTTTCGTATTATTAATTTTCATAAATAAAACCATACCATTCACAAGCCAGCGTGACAAAGCAGTCACTGCCATAGTTCAATCAATTCAGTTGAAGAAAGTGACATTTTGTATATACACACACACACATACAAAAGATGAACTTTGCACCACAGCTCCAGGTCCGCCATCTTTTTTTATCTTCCTGTTTATGGACGCTGCTGTTTAAAGGATCACTGGGGCCAATCATCTAAATATTTTCTCACAAAAGCAGGGCAAATGTTAGCCTAAATAAATGTCATAAATCCTGGCTCTCCTCTTCAGTCCTCAAAACACAAATTCTAGGAATTCATCCTACCTCACTCAAAAAAAAAAAGAAACCCCATCCAACAACAAATCCTGAAGACTTCAACAGCAACACCATTGAACTTTATCACTCAAGAAAACTCAAACAAATGTGAGAGATAGATGATGCTAAAGAAGGGAGCTTTTGTTGCTGTTATTGTAAGCAGAAGTGGTCCGGTTGCTGACTCTAAGTAGTCAATTGCTTTTCTTATTAGTACATCACATGTTGTGTAATTTTGTTCCTGAAATAATATTTATTTGTTTACTCCAACACCCTTTTAGATAAATCAGTATACTCACATGAAGTTCTGAAAATATTTAATGACAAAGATCTGCAAAAATTCAGAACCTTTGAAAGGGGCAAACATTTTGTTACAGAATTACAAGTTAAAATGGTGATATTAGCAATAGCAACAGCACATTTAGACTTATATACCACTTCACAGTGCTTTACAGCCCTCTGTAAGCAGTTTGCAGAGTCAGCATATTGCCCCCAACAATCTGGATCCTTGGAAAGATGGAAGACTGAGTCAACCTTGAGCTGGTCAGGATTGAACTCTTGACTGTGGGCAGTTAGCCTGCAATACTGCTGTTAGGGCTAACTGCCCGTGCAAACCAACACCATATAAGGTATAAGCACCACCCCTTTCATCCCCCTCCACCCACCATACTCCGCCCACTCCACTAAACCCTAATTACTATCCTTTAACAGGGTTTAAACAGACACAGCATGAATAGTGAATGTATTCTCCGCCTGTCAATCAAGTGTTGGCTCGGTGCCGGCAGCACTGAGCTCTAACATAGCTCGGGTTTGCCTCCGACCCTGGCTTCAGATGTAGGAGTTAGGCGACTCCCTCTCAGCCTGCCATTCATCACAGTCGTCTGCTTGCCGGGGGGAGTTGTTCGAGGCAGCTGCACTTTTGCCTGTACAAGGTTCTTCATGGTAGTTTGCACACGTTCTGGGAATTATCTCCCCCCTGAATGGTAGCTCCAGACGACTGACATTCCGGAGCTGACAACTGCATTCTAGCCACTGGGCCACCACGGCTTTAAAGTTTGGAGTTAAATTGTATTGGAAATAATGACCTTGTTATAATCAGTTGCTAGTTGTTTGTGCTTTGGTGCAAAAAGCACCGATAACCAAGAGGTGCTTTTTTTTTTAAAGGGGGACCAGAGAGTTATTAATTAAAGAAGCTGTTTACCTATTACTGCTTTTCAAGGGGTCACCTGAGCATTTGTGCAGATGGGTGATGCAGCTCTGCAGAACCATCATTTATAGCCAAAGAGATTTTTCTGGGGAAAGCATCTCACTCTCCCTTCAATCCCTTTGTTATCCCTGCAGCAAAAGCATTAAACTTCTTTGCTATTCTTGCAAGAACAGAGGAAAAAACACACATTGCGTTTTCACCTGATGTATTGCTTTGATGTCCCTTCATTGAAAAAAAATATACATTTTTCCTTGATTACAGTTTCTACTGACAAGCAGAATGTAACCGTGTTCACCATCATGTCTTCAGATTTGTGGCAACAAGGGTACCATTTTGGTGGTGCTCGAAATGGGGGAGTATTGTGTTTGCCTCTTGGATCTGAGAAAAATCCATTTATTGAATTCTTCCCTCCACTGCCAACCATTTACTAAAGGTTGGTGTAATATTTCATCTTGCCTTCAGGCGGACCTTGAAAGAAAGTGCTTTTAGCTAACCAAAAATCTCTTTAGCCATAGAAACTCTCCAGAGATGGTTCTGCGCAGGTACATCACTCAAATGTCCAAATGCACAAGGAACAATCAATATTATACATAGATTTAATTTAGGTAGCTACTGGAGTTTCTTTTGCTAAGAAGCTAGTCTATATTACTTTCATTTATAACTCTGTGTTCATTTACTAACCTAAGAGGTTTTATCTATCCCATACGGATTCTGTTTCAGTAAAACAGTTGAAGCAACTGGACAATTTATTTGCTTTTTTCCCCAGCCACTTCTCTTAAATTAAGGCAAAGATAAAATATGTTCCCGCCGCACATATGTGCTAGTCGTTCCCAACTCTAGGGGGCGGTGCTCATCTGTGTTACAAAACCAAAGAGCCAGTGCTGTCCAAAGACGTCTCCATGGTCATGTGGCCAGCATGACTAAATGCCAAAGGAGCACGGAATGCTGTTATCTTCCCACCAAAGGTGGTCCTTGCATTTTTTTACCTGCTTTCGAATGGCTAGGTTGCCAGAAGCTGGGACAAGTAACGGGAGCTCACTCCGTTATGCGGCACTGGGGATTCAAACCGCTGACTGCCGACCTTTCTGATCGACAAGCTTAGCGTTTTAGCCACTGAGCCACCACATCTCTTAACTTACTATATAATAGCTGTGTAGCAGGGAACTTTTTTACTTGAGAAAGTTTACCATGAAACAATGAGATAACCTCATGGTTGCTGAAATTCTGTATTCTGTAGGATCACTGCCATTTAATCCAGTTACATACAGTCCTTCAGACACAGGAAGGAGCCTCCTATTGATTCAGATTTTCTGTCCAGGATTATCCATTCTGATGCTGGTAACATCCAAAATTCCAGGCAGTCATTTTTCACATTTCTACAAAATTCACTCTCTTAACTGAGGTTGTCAGAAACTAGCTTAGGATCTTCTTCATACAAAGCACATGCTGTAGCATTGATTGATGATCCTCCCCACATCAGAGTAATTCTTTCAAATCTATTCTCATAAGGAGTGCTGACAGCTCAAATACTATTGACAATTTCTTCCAAAGTGGAGTTTATTGTTGAACAGAAGATCAACAGCTGCCACTCCGTTCTTCATTCTCATCACATTAAGTTCATGTTTATGCATACTGATTCATTTTCACAATATTCACCTAGCTAGTATGATGAGGATGGGCTAGCATTAGCAATTTGGGACGATCAGAAAAAGGGACATCTAGGATGTCACACCCACTAGATATCTAGGTGAGTGGAGAAGCCTTAGCTGCTATGGTTACCCTTTTCAAAACTGCAAAACTGCAAAATCAATACTTAGGAACATTTCCATCAGGCTATAAATGACAAAAGTAAACTGGAATGATGGGAACTAATTTGGAAGCCAAAAGAAATAGCAAAGAGCAACCACATCAGCTTACCTTCTAGAAAATGAAGGTTTTTGTGGTGGTCTGTGCTGAATTTTCTGCCGAGATATCCTTCCCTGGCAGCCATTTTGGGCCAGCAATCACAATGTATTCTCAACATTCCCGCATTATTCACCGACCTAAAAGGGTTGCTTAAGCTTGTCATAACAGACAGATCTCACACTACCATCTGCTCCTCTTGAACACAGATTTGTCCATGTAAATTTTTAATCATGATTCCATGTTCCAGGCTGAGATTGCCGAAATAAAAAAGAAGCTACCAAACACAAATACGAAGCATATCATACCAATTTCCTGAATGTCAGTGCATACTGACCTCTGATTATAAACACTGGCAGATGCCCACTGTTTCAGTGCTTAAGATTGGTCTGAAGAGAAAATCAAGCAGTGGCCTAGCCTGATTTGGATTCCTTTATTTTGGCTTTTTTATTATGATTACTTTGCTTCTCCACCAGCACTATAGCAACACTCACTGGTATCTATATGAACATGAAGCTTCTGTTCCTCTCCAACATAGCGAAGTTACTGGAAGCCCCACAGTTTCCATATCATGCTGGGCCAAAGTTACCAAGAATCAAGGCTGGCCTGCTGGTGGGGTGGGAAGACTTCTAGAAGCACATGACCTACTTGGCTGATGTCCTCAGAAAAGTAGCAATTTTAGCAGCCTTCTTGCAGGAGCCATGAAATTCCACAAAGAGTGTTGCTAATTATAGTCTTACACAGTCACTATGGTTGGCTACATGCAGAAGGAAACCCGTGATTAACTGCACTCCAAAGAAGTCCCTCTATCTACAATCCAAGCACATTTTAGCCCTGGAGCAACTCTGGAGTGAATGAGTACATCCACCCAAATGCTGAACTTTTCTTAAATGCATCCCATTGTTAGGGCTCTCCGAATTTCAGTGCCATCGGCGCCTTCAAAGGTTCCATAGAGTTAGGGTTTCCACTTCTTTTCATTTGTTGGTAATGATGACCCATCCACAGCACAGCTGTGAGGAGCAAACAGGAACAAGGATTACCATTACCCACTGTTCTCTTATCTCCGTTGATCTTTTGGCGTGGAAGTTTGGCCGCACAGTATGTTGCTGGTTCAGAGGATGTGGTGACATTTTCCTGCCACGGCTGACAAAGTTCTTTACAAAGCAAGCTCTCTCTCTCTCTCTCTCTCTCTCTCTCCCCACTACCATCCTCTCCCTCCTCCTTCCTTTCTTTTTTTAAAGGAATAAAATAAAATAAATGGCATTTCCTTCAGTGAAAAGCCAGCCTAATTTTTCTTAGAATAATGTACACTTCAAAACTTATCACTGACAAACGGATAGATAATGTTAAAACTATTTTATGATTCAATTATCCAGAGCAGCAAAGGACTCGTCTTCAGGCACGGTGAGCTAATGCTGCTTGCATCTTCTTTGTTTCGGGGACATAGATTGTTGTCAGCCAAAGGGTAGTTGTGGTTTTGTTCTTAAGATTTGCTTGTATAGTCAAAGTATATCGCAAGTCCCACTTTCTTCCCAGTTGTACCATATCTCACCCTTTATTCATTAGGGCAGGAGAAAATATTCCTAGCATGCTACAGACACAATCCAGAAGAGATAATGGTGCAAGGCCATTGATTTGTATACGCTTACTTAAGTCTGCCCAAACTAATAATTTTTGATGCAGTCTTGCTTGCAAAATGTAATGCAGGTTGGTCATAACAATTGTTCCTTAGTGTCTATGGAGATTCTCAGTCATCCAATTCATGGTTGTCCCAGAGGTGCTTTTTCAAGAGGCACCTGGACTTGCTGGAGTTTTCTTTGAAGATGTTTGCTTCTCATCCATTCTCATCAGCTCTGTGAGTCTGTGTTATCTACATCTCAAACTGAAGTGCAAATGGTTCCTGTTATCTGCAATTTTTCTGGAAATTTGTTCATACTCCCGCATCATTCGAAGGATATTCATCCCAAAGTGCATAGCTAAATGTCTATAGAGATTCTCAGTCATCCAGTTCCTGGTTGTCCCAAAGGTGCTTTTTTAAGAGGCAACTAGACTTTCTGTTTTTTCTTTGAAGATGTTTCACTTCTCATCCAGCTCTGAAGAAGCTTCTTGGATGAGAAGCAAAATGTCTTCAAAGAAAAACCAGAAAGTCCAGTTGCCTTTTGAAAAATCATCTTTGGGATAATTGTTCCTTAGGTTTATTTGAAGAAGCAAGTCTTTGCAAAGTAGGCATATTGCCACTCAATAGAATCCCTTGGCTTGCATTATACAGAACCTATGATAACATCCAAGTAAGATTTCTTCAATGCCATCACTAGTACAGAACAAGCAAGTAAAAGCAAGTGTTTCTTACCTGCATTCAGAAGTTTTAATCTGTCTTTGTCCAGATTTTTTATAGTTTTAGCCTCTATTAAAAGCCTTCTTATACAATTCTGGACAAGGGGTTCTTGGAAGAAGCATATTGATGACTTGAGTCATCTTCCCATTGTAAATGAAGACCAATGATACTCTCAAAGCACTAACTAAAATTGAAAACTTTCCAGGCAATCTCAGGAAATCACCTAAAGAATCCACTAATAGAGCATAAATGAAACATCCTGCAAAACCTAAGCAACACTAATGTATCTAAGATAGATTTTACCGTACCTTTCCAATTTCTGAAAGCAAAGATTCAGTTATACACATCATTCAACGTGATTCAAACTTCTGCTCTTTTTGTAGGCCCTGAGACATTCAATTAAGTAGAAAGCTTCACTCATCCAACGAAGTCCTGCTTCAATGGTTTTGGGATTCTCCTTGCCATGTAAGATATTGGTTCTTTCTTCTATCCTTCACTGATGAATAAAGCATTTCACTGTTGCTGGAGGAAATGCTAAAAATGAATATAAGGTACTGATTGCTATTTCCTTTTCTTGATAATTCTGTTCTCTGCTGCCATATCCTTCCTTGCCCTTAGTTATGATCCAAAGAATGGTCTCACCTAACTTAGTTTATCAAGTCACAATCATCAAGGCCTAAGATAATAGATGAGCAGAATGACTAAGCCTCATTTTCTTTAGAATTGCCTGGTTCAATTCTTTCTTACCAGGCTTAGACCCTTTCTGTTCTACCTATAAATACCCTTTTACAATTCAAATCAGCTTGAGTGACAGACATTATGTTCTAAGAAGTGTCTCACTTAGTTCATCAATTCCCTTTCAGCCTTTTTTTTTTAATACTCTGGCAGACAAATATTGTATACTGTGAACCCAACTGTAATATGTTGAACATACTTCTCTTGCAGATTTCTTAAAACACACAGTGGTACACGTGCCCAATTTCTTTCATTTCCACTTCCATTCTGCTTTTTCTTCTACTTTTTTACAATTTAAAAAAAGCTGCCTTCTGCATCAGCAGGTGAAAAGAGATCTTCCAAGCTTCCTATCTTTCTCAATTTTCAGCTGTTTTGGAAATATGAATCGAATAAACTGCAGTATATAACATTTCACACCAAGCCTAGGGAAAAAAATAGGCCAGGTAAATAAAAGAAATCCTCACTTTAAAATGAAATAGTTGTTGGAGCTGCTTTTATAATGGCTTAGGGCAGGATCTCCAACCTTAGCAACTTTACAACTTGTGGACTTCAACTCCCACAATTCCTCAGCCAGCATAGGAATTCTGGGAATTAAAGTCCACAAGTTGTAAAGTTGCCAAGGTTGCTTAGGGCAGATCCCATGGCATCATTAAATTGCACATGCTGGCTTGATTCTAACATGGCTTTAAAAAACTCTGTTTAGACTGAGATCCTTTGGCAATAGTTTGCAACATTTTCAATCCAAAGAGAAGACTACATACATGTGCTCCACTTATTACTACAACTGACCCTATTTCTGTTGCTAAATGAAGCAATTAAGCGAATTTTGCCCCATTTTAAGACCTCCAGTTACTTGAGACAGAAGGATTTATTGAGAAAATTATGAAACAGTACATGGCTGGACTTACTCAAAAAAAAAAAGTCCAGAGAAAAATAAATAGTTCAGGTTTAAAAAAATGGTAATTAATAAATTAAAAAAATTGCTACCATGCTTTGAATGAACAATCTTCTGTTTACTAAGCAGCTGTTATAAACACTACACAATTATAGTAAAGTTATCTCTAGAAAACAATAGAGACTAACCCATTGGGGGCACATATTCCTGCCTTCAATGACCTGGTTGTCTAGTGAAGACTGACAAAAAATGCACCAGCCAAAATGGAAGAACAACATGACACAAAGTCACATTTGTGATAGGAATGGGGTAAGCACAGAGTGTCCTCATCTGTTCAAGCTCTCAAAAATGGTTGCTAGTCCCTTGTGATGACACAGCAGCTGGCAGTGCAGATAACCTTTTAGGCTCTTTACCTTCCATATTTTCTTTGTTCACATAGGAAGAAAAGAAAAGAAATAACCTTTAATTAAAATGAATTGTATGAACACACATACTTTTTATCATATATACACAGCATGCCTAGGAAATACGGAGCCATACGATTGAATTCATAAAAAGAAATTCCATATGCCATCCGGACCCATCTGTTAGCCTAAGAATATACATACACACTCGTAGTACCACTGACAGATGCCAGTTCAAGATTTGTTCTTAAAAAACATACTTATAAAGAGATTTAGTAAGTATTTAAAATGTTCTTGAAAATCCTTTTACGTTTATGCTGCATCCCAAACTCTTCTTTTTTTGAACTCTCTTCAGAGAACTTGTCAACTTCTAATTCCCTTTTAAAATTACTTGGGTTTGGATATACTATATATAAACATAGATTAATGTCTAGCTAAGTAAAGAGGAATCAAGTTAAATTTTGCAACTTGGAACCTCAAGGCAGAGAGAAACGATGCTTCTGATGGCTGACGCCAAAGGCTGAAAGCGGTTACAATGCGAGCCTGTTATCTCTTAAACTAGCCCACTGTCCTGCCTCTGTGTATTAGTCCAGAAATAAGATGTGATTGTCAATTTATATGTGAATCTGGAGGGCAACATCCAAAATTTTGAGTAAGGCAGCAAAAATTGATTGGCTGACCTTGTGACATATCTCATTACAATATGTAGAATTGGAACCACAGTTATTTCTTTTTCGCTCCACTCCCTAGTATTTTTAAAAGACAGATCCTGAATTCTATCAAGAGGGAAATCGTTCACATATTACCGTAGACCTGAAGCAGAAAATGAGAGGGGAGAGTGGCCCCCTCCTTTCCTATCAGGTTCGAAGTCTCTTTGGAATCGGTTTTTAATTTATCAGCATCTTCCTTGAATTAAAATACTCAGATGTACACCTGCTGCTTCGAATAAAGTCTTCTCAGTGTGATCAAAATGGCCCAATTACTTCCTGAGTCTTGAAGGTAAATCTTTTATTAAAGCCTCCTAAATTCTTCAGGGCTTTGCTATGTTTTCTGCACCTCAGAATATTGGAAATTACAGAGAACATTCTCCCATTGTGTGGCCATTGCACCCTCTCAATATTCTAAAGCCCCACCATGACAACAAAACAATATAAAGAAATTCGAAGCAAAAGCAATTTCATAACATTTTACAGATTCCTGTGGCTTTAAGACTCCACCCAAAGTAATATCAGTCATATTGGAAATCTGTATGGATATTGTTCTATGACAATCATCCTGCGCTTCCTAACAATATTTCTGACCAAAGATTTGGCAATAAGATATATTACACACATAAAAAATGGGGGGAAAGTCCACTATCTTAGCTAGCATCCATGTCCTCAATGTATGGAAAACCTGCTTATTCTCATGAATAGCCAGCAAACACTTAATGAACACGTAATACTTAAAAATGCCACACAAGAACACACACACAAGGGGCATACGGTGTGTTCAAATTAACCAAAAATTTGAATTTCTTTCAGATTGCTATTTTAGAGGCAGGTGAAAACCAAATATGGCACTAGTAAATCAAGTAAAAAATAAAATTGATTCTTTATCTGAATGCTTTTCATCCTTCAATTCCACTCTTCCATAGTCTCATGTAACCTGGACAGTACTTGTCACTAAGATTGAAGATGCCCATGTAAAAAAAAAAATTCTTCATTTACTGCACTGGTGAATAAATAACATTAAAATGCCCGGCATAAACAGTTCTTTAAGATGATGCTATTCCTGACAAGTTGAAATCTCAAAGCATGATTGAAGTGTAACATGAGTGAAAAATAAAACAGAATGCATTATGAATAGAGGGAGAACTGGATAAATATGTCCAGCAAAATGGCTGGCAGGTTTCAAACTTCAAATCTTAAAATACAGCTGTAGAATTAGGGCAGAATCTGACCATCAAACAGAATCAGTTACCAGACTCTGCTGTTTCTCATTTTCTGTAGTTAAGGATCTATCGTTCGGCTTCCCAGTTCCCCTAAAAGAACTCCAAGTAATGACCTGCTATCAATTGTCCAAAAAAGCAGCAATGAACTGCAGTTGATTTGATTGCTAGCTTCTGGGAATGGAAGCTTCTACAGAGATTTGCTCCCTTTTATACCCAAACAACCCATCTGATTGGAAGCCATGACAGGCACTCCAGTCTTCTCTCCACTGAAAATAACACCACTACCCAAGTCCTGTCTGAAGTGGAAAATGGTGCCCTTTGCCCAGATTAGATGGGTGGACACCTCATATTCTTGGAGCACAAATATATTTGAACTCTTGCCCTAATTCTTTTCAAACCATTGTTGAATAAGCCTCCCACCTGCAGTCACCTTACCAATCCTTTTTTCTTTTCTCCACTAGATTAGCATCTGAGCTGGGAGGAGAGCTGGCAGTCAGTATCTTTAAACAGGTGGAGTAAACACTGGAGCTGGATAAGAAGGGTAGACAGAGTCAATGGAAGGCAGCACCAGGAAATCTCTTATGTTGATAGAGAAAGTTTACTTCAAGGTGCATTTGGCAATCTCTGGGATTTTTCTTGAACTGTAACAAGGGGGTGTGCATGACACAGAGGTGAGTCTGTGTAGCTATGATTGATAAATGGGAAGAGTCATACATTGCAATGCAAAAAGGAGATTATTTGTAAGATGCTGCTATCGGTAATTTCCTCTTCCCACCCCGCCAAAAAAACCCCTATAGGATCATTTATTTAATGATTGTCAAAGAAAATCTTTTTTTTAAAGCCACAAAGTGGCTGTATAATTAAAAGCAAGGAGGAAAAAGAAGAGTGGATGAAGCAACCATAGAAATAGATCGCATCACCAAGTGTGTTTGGATTGTTACAATATCCCAGGGCAGTCAATAGCCTGAGAAGCCTAATTTTGCACCTTCTCCTTACAATATTAGAATAACAGAGTTGAAAGGGACCTTGGAGTCTTCTGCTCCCATCCCCTGCTTAAGTAGGAAACTCTAGATCATTTCAGACAAATAGCTATCCAATTTCTTCTTAAAAACCTCCAATGTTGGACCACTCACAATTTCTGAAAGTAAGCCACTCTACTGATCAATTGTTCTGTCAAGAAAGTTCTCCTTCGTTCTAGGTTGGTTCTCTCCTTGATTAATTCCATTCACTGGTTCTTGTCCTACCTTCAGGTGCTTTGGAGAATAGGTTGATTCCCCCTCTTCTTTCTGGCAGCCCCTCAAATATTGGAACACTGCTATCATGTCACCCCTAGTACATATTGGCTTGCTCTTTCCCCAGGCTGTGATTTACATAGCCTTTTCCTGTGGTTTCCCTAATGCAACACCCAAAGGAGATTGAAGAAAGGCATGGCAATTCATCATTATACCAGCAGCTCTATCTATCACCACAGCAAGGGCAAAGATGTGAAAAGTTGTAGCATAATCCTTCAACAAGCCCAGGTATTAATTACGGAAACCGTGAATTTAACGCCAAGGCAAGAACAGCTAAAACTATTGGAAGCAAAGATCAAAGTAGCAAGGGAACCCAGAACAGAGACCTATTAAGCATTCAGGGCTTAATATTAGAATATGGTTTGGCCTAGATGTGATTGACACATTTT
>JANHFT010006246.1:0-26482 GCA_032467955.1 Pseudoxenodon macrops | reverse complement strand
CTTATTTTAGCGCATGCGCTCAAAAGCCTGATTGGGCTTATTACCCGGGGAGGTCTTATTTTCAGGGAAACAGGGTAGTAGTTGTGGAAGAATCAACTAATGGTTCAAATCCATTTTTATAATCAAATGAAAGAATTGATGATAAAGATGATAAAAAAAATTATATTCTAAATTATCAAATATATTCAAAAAAATTGGGGAAGGTTATGACAGTGAAAGAATGGTAGTCACAAGTCATACGCTACCTCTTTCACAGCTTGAACCAGACTTCTATTATCTAGCCTTTTCTTTTTCTTCCTCTTAAAATTATGTCACTCTTCAAAATCCTTCAAGTAAACAATTTCTAGTTTTTGTCTCTAAATCTTATGCAAGGATTTTTCCCTAGCCATGCCTCAGCATACTTCCTGTTTTCATGTCCCTACTTTCACTCAGAATTTCTTGTATGCACTGTGCATATGAATACTTTTTCTCTATTTTCTCCTTGTCTGGATACCCCTTTGCTAATTACACAGCATTTCTCTTCCTCATACATCTTTATAAGAATACCATGATATATTGTCACCCCCTCAAACTGAAAATTTGTTCCATGAGAATTTTGTTGATATGGCATAAAGTAAAAACTAAATGGGAGAAGGCCTTGATATAAATGTCATACAACCAGCAGTGTTTATGCATTCATACCGGTAATTTGTGCTGAAATTGGGAGGCCTAGTTCAATAACAACAGATAACTAAAAAGTCTAAAATATTAGAGAGTATTTAAATACTAAAGCAGTAAAACTAATTAGAAAAACAATGTAGCAATGGAAGAGAATTAAAATCTGTGATGTTTCTCGCTTTAAAATTAAATACTGGAATTTAATTTCTTTCCCCAATATAATTTGATCCTAATTTATATTATGGGTGTCAAATCTTTTAATATATTGCAGAGCTACAGCTGCCATCATCTCTGATTAAATAAATTGGACTTCATAGGGATTGGAGTCCAACAGCATCTGCAGGTTCATTTGTAACCTACCCCTAAAAACACATTGTGAAGAACTATGAACTATTTTTTTTACATCTACTTAGTTTAAATGCAATCGATGCAAATTATCTGCTTACTTTTTCAAGCACAAAATTCCCTTACAGTTTGAATTAAAAAAAAAAAACCTTAACACTTGGGGGGGCCTTATGATTTTAAAGTTATGATCCAATAGAGACTATTATCTTTTTAGATGGGAGAAATTTGATATTATTTTACTATATTTTTCACGGCATTATTTAGCTCAATATTATTGTCTGCTCACCAAGAATACAAGGATGCTATATATTTTAAAATTATATTAGTCTTGAATGTTTCAGCAAGGTAAACGATTTGTTGAAACTTGTAGAGATTTTTAAAGAATGTATGTTCAATTATTTAAAATCTCAGAATGCTGTGCTTATCAGGACAGGCCCACACAGCAGTTACTGTGCAGGTATATATTAAAAATACCAATACTGAACATGGCAACCTACTCAAGTAAACTAGCAATAGCAATTAGACTTATATACCGCTTTACAGTGCTTTACAGCCTTCTCTAAGCAGTTTACAGAGTCAGCATATTTGCCCCCAATAATCTGGGTCATTTTACTGACCTCAAAAGGATGGAAGGCTGAGTCAACCTTGAGCCTGGTTAGATTTGAACTGCTAAATTGCAGGCAGATGGCAGGTAGCAGAAGTAGCCTGCAGTACTGCATTCCAACCACTGTGTCACAGTGGCTCTACCCAAGTTCTGCAAAATATTTACTGCAGACAAATCACTAATGCAATAATATTCTCAGCTTGTTGGAGGTTAATTTAAGATGGAGAAATATCCAAGGATTGTTCTGCTTCAGAATTTAGAACCACAAGTAAATGTTTCTCCTTCTCATGTTTCATTTGCTATGTTTCCTAAATTGCTCCACCCAATGCTTCCATATATGTCTTTAGTTCTCCAGGTCTAACAAAGCATCTCATTAGATACAAAGGTCTCTAGAACTATATGGAAGGACTTTCAGAGAGAAGTAATCTGCAGACAAATACGTATCAATGCAAATTTCATTTCAAATGTGAAATTCTCTTAGAAAACATGGGTTCAATGAACAGGTACGTGAAGTTGGATACCTGTTTGTCAATGGTTCTTTTCAAGAGGTTCTTGAAATAGGCATTATTTACGGGTAGACTGAAAACCACCATCTATGATAAATTTGCATAAAAAGAGGCAACGTTAATTTTAGGCTTATTAACATAAGGACTGGTGGGGAGAGAGTTAACAAAGCAAGGCAGCTCTGTTATGCATGAACATGGAGAGTCAGCTGAGAGAAGATTTCAAAGCAGCTGCCTGATCCTGGGTAAAAGTTGAGGCTGGCTTGACAACCCCAAGAGTGATGGTTCATGTGTGTTCCCATTCACTCTACACCCTTCACCCTTCCAAGCACCTGCACTGTGCTAATAGTTCTGGGACCCCGTGTTAGTCAGATTCCATTTCTAGTGTTACGTTCACTTCTGGATACCATGGATTTCAGTCACCTTGACACAAGCTCAGAACAATGAAGACGATTCAGGAAAAGAGATAAAAGTCTTATGAAAAGAGTTGGGTCATGATCTGTTCTTTATCATCCCAGAGAGAAAACAGGGGATAATGGCTTAAAGTTATGTTTTGACAGTCGGGTTGAATTTTTTTTTTGGGGGGGGGGGGGGATCTTAAAGCAAAAAAGCAGAAAAAATGTACCCAGTGAGGTGGTTGAGCTTCCACTGATGTTTGTTTATTTGAGAGTAAGGGTTTATAATAAACAGCTTTAATAACTGTGTCCAATATGTTAGGAGTCTAATATATTACAAAGGGAAACTTATTCCTTCAACAAGGCTCTATTTCTCTACTCCTTTCTTTCAGTCCCTTGCAGGGTCTCAGAGTTTGCTCCTGAGAGCTGGGGTATCTTCCAGAGCAGTTTTGAGGAGATGTATGCAGAGAAATCACTGCTCTCTATTGCCATATATGAGGAATGCCTCATCACGTTGAAACGGTTTGTGCAATAATTAAATTGAAATTTGAAGAAGTTGTCCAACTTTCAAGTCCAGTGATAATTGTGTAAACGTATTCTGCATAATAATCATGAAAAAAGACAGAAACTTAACTGGCTATGTAAAAGTTGATTTTCTACAAGCTTTTGCAGTTCTGATATTTTTTTGGAAAATCAATAGAAGAAACAATTATTTGGACATAAGCTTTAGATTCTTTGTCAAATCACTTCTGAAATGTGATACTGAAAATTGTATGGAAGCACACAAGAGAGCAAGACTGAGAAAAAATCAAGAAAAAAAATCAAAATAATGAATACTGTGTCAGTGAACAAAAGAGAAACCATATTGTATTTATTTATTTGTATCCCACCTTCATTATTCAGGAATAGAACAGGAAATAAGTCAAGGCGCAAACATACCTACTGTTCCTCCTCCTCACAACAACCACCTTAGGTGAGTTGGATTGTGGAAGTGACTGACCCAAAGTCACCAGCCTGCACACTAAATTTAATGAGAATGAAAATTAGAGCAACTAGCAATTTTAGACAGAGCTCAGACTAAATCCAAGACACGTTCAACCAACTTTTAATAATACAGAGCAAAGGACAGTGCATATTCAGGTAGCCCTTACAACAGTTTAGTGACCAAAGTTGCAATGGCACTGACTTATGACAATTTTTTCACATTACAACACTGCAGCTCCCCATGGTCACATGATCAAAATTTGGATGCTTGGGAACTTATTTATATGTATGATGGTTATCCCAGGATGATGCAACTAACTTTTGCAACTTTCTGACAAGCCAAGTCAATGGGGAAGCCAGACTCATTTAACAACTGTGTTACTAACTTAACAACTGCAGTGATTCTCCTGATAACTGTGACAGGAAAGATCATAAAATGGGACAAAACTCACTTAACAACTGTCTTGCTTAGCAAGACATTTTGGGCTTTATTGTGGTTGTAAATCGAGGACTACCTGTATCTAATCCTGTAATGACTTGAATTTTTATGAATTCTGATGCTATTCATATTTTTTAGCTCTAGCTACCAAACGTTTTCTTACACACCTCTCAGGGACATGGACATGGGTCTTTTGCAATGCAGAAATAAATGCCACATGTCCTAATTTTTTATAACTGAAACCTAAGTTAGAATCTGTTTTTTACATATAGGTATTTACCCGCAAAACTACCGTGTTTCCCCGAAAATAAGACAGGGTCTTATTTTCTTTTGACCCCCGAAATAAGTACTTGGCCTTATTTTCGGGGAGGTCTTATTATTTTTGAGGTGCAGGAAGTGGACAGCATGGCCACCTCATGGCTGCTGCTGTGTTTTGGGGAGGGCTTATTTTCAGGGGATGGTTTATTTTAATTCTTGCACTCAAAAGCCTGATTGGTCTTATTATCCAGGGAGGTCTTATTTTCAGGGAAACAGGGTAGCAGTATTTGGATGGGCTGCAAAAGTGTAATTCTGCCTTAAATAATGAAGCAATCATATTGAATCTTTAAATATATATAAAGGATAGGCTGCATTTGTATCTTTGAATGATCTGTCGAAGCTAGTTATAAGAATTAATTATCTTGGCATATGGTAATATCCCAATAGGTTGCTATCCAGATTTTTAACCCTGGCATACAATAACATGGTTGACATCCTTCATTTATGTTTAGATGCTTTTCCAAAGCTTAGGTTGTTTGTAGTTACTCTGAAAACTTTTGGGAATGAAGATAATCGAATCAAATCCACAAAATCCAGTGTAATCTTGCATTCATGCTCCAGATGTCAGGCAACAAAATGGCAACAGATGCTGAGCAAGGCTTCCTACCCCCAACAAAATTGGCTGTATTCAGTAGCCAGCTGTTGCTTCAACAGAGGTAGAAGTAAAAGAAAGAATAAAGTACTTCTTAGAGAGGATGGCTTTCTTTTTTAATATATACATAAGGATGTTTGTATATGTTTATTATGAATTTGCTTTAAGAAGTCAACATGCTCTTAGCAACTCGAGCAATTTTCCCCCACCATCTTCTTACATAGAGTTGAAGAAGATGAAGTTGGAACCAGTTTATTGAGGTGCTAAGAAAGGTCTACCTGGAACACTTTTCTTTCATATGGAGAAATATCCCAAAAATCCTACTCCTACTGTTTCATGTGGTACAGCCCAGCACAACCATGCTATATATATATATAGCATGCTTTTGTTGACTGTGCATCTTATTTTAAATATGAATCTTCTTAATCAGAGTAAAAAAAAAGATGGTGTTGGAAGAAAGCACATAAAAGTACCTCGTCTTTAAAAATCTGTTCTTTATTAGCCAGAACTAGAACTTGGTTTATTGGATAATAGTAAATAGAAACATGGCTTACAGTTGCTTTATCTTCTTTCCCTTAAAATGAAAGAAGTCCCTCCAGGAAATGTAGCAATGGTAACTTTATACACTACTTTTATACAAGTATACTTTGGAGTGATGGTTTCCCAACTTGGTTTAAACCACGCCAAGATATTTGTCTGCTGCATCACATACCCACATGCTAATTATTCACCATGTTCAGGATTCCAGGTTTGCATTTGCATAATCCCTATAGCCCCATTTGGAGGACATGTTTCCAGAATGAAAGCTTCAGGTCAGAAAAGGATTGATCTTTTGCTATCTTTTTCATACAATTTACTCCATTCCTAGAGTGCTCTAGACTAAACATTATACCCAACTGCAATGAGAATGTAGTTACACCTGAAACTATTAAGTCACATGGCCTACCCCTATTTAGTGGCTAGAAGGTGCCTCTTTCACTTTTTAAAAAAATGTGTAAAAATGGGCTGAGAGGGCCCTACACAATAACAAGATGGTATCATCAGCCTGATTAATTAAAATGTTGTCTCTGCTTTAGAGTACCGGGTTCCAGGGAATTTCAGTTCAAAATAAGTTTGGGTTTAAAAAATGAGCCTGTTAAGACATAACACACGCGCTTCAGTTTTATCACATTGCTTATTTTATAAAAAGAAAGTAAAAGAACATAAAAAATCTTGAGAAGTGTTGGAATCACCAAATATTGAGCCAAGGCCACTTGTAATTCAGTGACAAAAGCTGAGATTGGTGCTACCTAATGCGTGACCTGCCTCAAAGATGATCAGAGCCAACAACCAGAGTTTCCATTGCTAATTCTGCCAGCCTAATTCACAACATTAGCTCCAAGACATTCCTCGGTCACTATTCATGCATGACACACCCCTCCCCCTCCCCAGCTATAATTCTATTTTCATTTGAAGCCAAAAGGCGGGGGGAGGAGACACTTCACTGTTGTTTGTTAACAGAAATGCAAGAAAACCTTGGTGATCTACTGCTAAGTATTCAGGTTTTTTAGATTGCTATCTATCTTTTGACCAGCCCTAAATAAAAAGGAAAACAAGAAGAATCATTCTCTTGCAGTTTTATGGAAAGATACAGAACGGGTGCTTTTATCCTTGGTCATCTTTCAAAGCTGAAAAGAAGAATCTGTACCCTCCTGGCAGCCAAAATGAATTATTATTCAATGAATGGTCCTTTCATAGGCATCATTCCATAAGGCACAGGTTGTAGACTCAGGACTTCCCAGTGGACAAAGGTGATAACTCTCTTCTAGAAGAAATTGAAGGTCTGTCAGCCAATCAAGGTGTCATCTAGGCGTCCGTTTAAAGTAATTGTAAAGTAAATTACTTCGCCACTTAGCAGAGAACTAGCCTGATCAGGCTGATGAGAATAATGGAATGATGAAAATTCAAGAGGACACCCTATGAAATGGTAGGTTTTCATGTAGCCAAGACCTGCCATACCTAGTTAAGGAATCATCTGTAGCACACACAAAAAAGCCAATTCTTTATTACTTTGCGCCTCCAAAGTTACCCTTTCTTTCCTGCCAAATCCTTTGATTGCCTAGAGAAAAACACAAGGAGCATATTATGACCATTCTCATCTTAGCAGGATCAGCAAGATAACTTTTGGCTCAAAAACTAATATTAATAAAAGTCAATGGGATTATATCTGGGGGGATTTGTGTTTGTCTGTGATCATCATCGTTATTATTTTTCAAGTACCAAATGCTCTCGTTTTGATCTGGATAAGGATCAGCAGGAGGTGACCAGGATGCTAGACTAACACCTTATTTTTAATAAGTTAGAAAGGATTTCAGCAAAGTGAATGTAAAAAAAAGCTGTTTTCGGTAGCTGTGTGGGTTCCTTTAGGATACTGCTAAAAGTACTAAAGTACAAATGTACTTTTACAAGAGATATTGGAAA
Source organism: Pseudoxenodon macrops (assembly GCA_032467955.1). NCBI lineage: Eukaryota > Metazoa > Chordata > Lepidosauria > Squamata > Pseudoxenodontidae > Pseudoxenodon > Pseudoxenodon macrops. Next base: position 19,185 of record JANHFT010006246.1, on the reverse strand, counting down.
AGAAAAGTAAATCCACATATACCAAGATGTATATTTTAAAGTAGAAGAGATTCTCTCTTTTTCTCCCTTTGTATCTGGAAAAAAGATTCACATATACAATAATATATAAGCATATAATGAGACAGCATAGCAATCTATTGGAATATGGATTGTCATTAATAAAAGTACAGAATAATTTTCAATTGCTTTATTCTAGGATTTTTTAAAAATTTCCTAAACTAGCTTACTACCTGGGACTTTCCTGGTATTTGGCCATCCAAATGTTAACGAGGACTGACCCAGTTTAATCTCCTCAGGATCAGCTAAGGTCAATTAGGTGGCAACATTTGATGTGAAGAACATAACTGACGCTATCTATTATATAATTTTAATATCACATTTGGTATCAGTTATAGTCAAAATAAAATATTGAGGATGGTAAAACATTGACAATTGAAAATTTGTCTATGAATTCTAATAGCATTAGAAAACCAGTGGATGCTCATTGTTTTCCCCTTTTCCCGCTCTTCCAATCTTGTTTTTTCCTAGAGAGGAAAAGACATATGAGAGTTTTTATTCAAGGCATATTTCATAGAGTTTAAGGTTAAGGAGAAATGGCAGCAGTAGGCCAAATTGTTGCATTCAAAACATAATATCGAGAATTCCAAAATAGAATATATCCAGGGATGGGCTGTTGTGGGTTCAGAGGGGTTCGGGAGAACCTCTAGCTAAGATTCTGTGCAGCTCAGAGAATCCCCAAATCCCACTCCTGGCTAGCCCCACCCACCCCGCCCTTCCCACCCAGGAGTCCCCACGCAGCCCGTTTTGGATGCAGGTAAGTGCAGGGCACACATGGAGGCTCAGGGAGGGCAAAAAACGGGCCTACTGGAAGTTTCAGAAGGCCGGAAATGGGCCCATTTTCCAGCCTCCAGAGGGCCCCCCTCACTGTGGTGCAGAAGGCCGACTAGGACACATCCACCATGGCCATGCCCACCCATCAACCGGGCAGAGAACCCCTTGCTAAAAATTTTGAATCCCACCCCTGGAAAATATGTCGCTATGATGCCGCTATGAAGTGAGTTTGACATCCCTGGTATAAGGTCTCCTGCTTGAACAGGGGTTGGGCTAAAAAAACATCCAAGGTCCCTCTGTTATTCTGCTATACTTATTATTTTTACTGAATTTATATCTTTCTTTTTGTATATGTAAACACTCTCGGCTGGTTAATAATGTTTTTTATAAACACCTTTCCCTGTTGTAATAAATATTAATATTGAAATGTAAAAGACTTTTAGGATGTTACTTCTGACAATATAAAACCTATGTCGATATGTAAGAGGAAATTTCCTATATCACATGAATGCTCATAAAACACAATCCCTTTGACATTTGTGAAATCCTTACTCATAGAAATGACAGATATAGTATAAATCCTATATTTATATTTAAAGTGACAGGATAGTTTTCTATTATCTCCTCAAAATCTTCATTATGCAAGCACCCTTAGGTTATTCTCATTTATGAAGCCTGAATGTGGAAATTGTGCCTCAAATGACCAATGATTATGAGAGCATCATATTCCAAATGGAGTAGAAATACTACGGAAGAAGGAATGTTATTATACTCTATTAATCATTTCAGAGTCAGGTTTATATATGCAGAAATATGTTGGCTTCAGTAGAACTTACTCTTATATCAGTATACATAGGTTTTCAGATTTACTTATTAACTTTGAGCCCCAGACCATTAAAAGGGGAGAAAGAAAGCCAAAAAATATATTACCTGATATTTGAAGAACCTGAAAGGTTTAAAGTCACTTGCTGAAACTGCACAGGTAGTCCTTGACTTACAACAGTTCATTTAGTGACCATTCAAAGTTACAACAAACCTGAAAAAAGTGACTTATGACGTTTTTCACAGTTACAACCTTTGTAGCATCCCCACGATCATGTGCTCAAAATTCAGATGCTTGGCTATTGGTTCAAACCTATGATCTTTACTGTGTCCCAAAGTCATGTGATCACTTTTTGCAACTTTTTGACAAGCAAAGTCAATGGGGAAGCCAGATTCACTTCATAACCAGGTTACTAACTTATCAACTGCAGTGATTCACTTAAAAATTATGGCAAGAAAGGCCGTAAAAATGGGGCAAAACTCACTTAACAAATGTTTCACTTAACAATAGAAATTTTGGGCTCAATTGTGTTTGTAAGTTGACGACTACCTGTACTTTGCTATGATTGTTGCTAGGCTTTGTGGTAGATATCTGCACCCTTATTCCACATTATAAAATGTGCTAAAAATGCCACCAAAGATGAATAAATGTGGGGAAGCTATGAGACTTTTGGTTTCAAGCATCAAAGGAAATTTCAGGGAAAATGTTATTATTATTGTTATTATTACCATTATTGTTGTAGAGCATTGTCATGGCAAGATTAATAACTGGGTTTTGTTCGAATATAATTGTATGCCATAGAAGTGTGTTAAGGTTCTAGAATCAAGCAATTAGCACACACTTATCAAAGTTGATGTCAAGAGATACGCTGGAATTTCCTGTGAAGATACATTTCGTGCTCATTTGAAGATTCCATCCTGAAGAGGGGAAAGAACAAAATCTGAGGCTCTTGGAGCAAAGAAGTCAGGAAAATTAGTAACACAGCACCAAGATGTTTTGCATATCCTACCAAAAATAAGACCTATCCAAAAAAATAAAACTTAGCATGTTTTACGTGTGCCCCTAATATAAGCCCTACCTCCAAAATAAGCCCTACTTAAGATCCTGCACAGCCAGCCAGCCTCCCATTTCGTCTGATTGTTTGTGGTGCCATGGCCACAAAGTGAGGTGGGGTGATGATGCAGCAGCCCCATATCCCCACACCAGCTTACCTCAGGGCCTCCATAGCCAGGTCATCCACGCCCTGACATCTGCTTTGCCTCACGGTGGCAGCACCAGCAGCCATGTGGACCAGGAGCCCACATGGCCACCAGCCCACTTCCTCTGCTTGCTCACAGCCACCATAGAGCAAGAAGCCAAGCGGTGTGCTGGTGCCATGACCACGGGGGCAAGGCAGGTGTCGGTGTGTGGATGGCCTGGCTGCAGGGGCCCTGAGGTAACCCAGTGCAGGGCATGTAGGACATCTCCACCTTCCTACCTCATAGTGGCAGCACTGGCACACCACATGGCCTCCTGCCCCGCCGCAAGCAAACAGAAGAAATGGGCCTCCCGTACATGGAAAAAATAAGACACTCCAGAAAATAAGCCCTAGTGTTTATTTTGAGGCCCAAATGAAAATAAGACCCAGTCTTATTTTCGGGAAAACATGGGTATTTTAATATATATTTCAATATATTTTAAATATTTTAGGGTGGGGAAAACTGCCAGAAAATTTTAACAATTATTATTTGATATAAATCAGTAACGGATTACATTGTTGCCCTTCTTTTCATCATTTGCTGTTGTTATATTAGGTCAGGACAAATCTCCAACAGAGATTCATGCAAACAAACCTTCAATTTTACTTTTAAAGTTAAGCCCCTGTCTCACATAGAGCTAATTTCCATAGCCAGGATTTTGCAGAAATCCACTTGTAGCTATAGAAGTAGTGGAAGAGGCTTCTGTGCTTGCTCAGTACAAGCGCAGAAACCTGTACCAGCTACCACAACTGCTACACAAAGCCTTGGAGCAATGCAAAAAATCTCAAGGAGATGAAGTGCAGTGCCTCTGTGTGCCTCAACATGAAGGACAGGAGTGCTTCACAGCACGAGGCCCTTCACAGAGGTATATTACAGCTGCCTCGCTCAGGCCTACACTATAAATCAGGAGTGAACATTTTTGGCACTTCAAATGTCAATGAACTCCAGCAGTCCCAACTTATACAGCCAATGATGAGGGAGACTGGAAGCTGTAGCTTAGCATTACATAGAAGGTCATTACATAGAAGGTCAGAGTCACTGGAACAATATACAGATAGCCCTTGACTTACTGTATCACTAAATCATTCACTTACTGACTGTTCAAAGTTACAACAGCACTGAAAAAAGTGACTTATTACCATTTTTCACACTTATCCTCGTTACAGTCATCCCCATGGTCATGCGATCCAAATTCGGACACTTGGCAACTGGCATGTATTTATGACGGTTGCAGTTTCCTGGGGTCATGTGATCTCCTTTTGCAACCTCAACGGGGAAGTCAGATTCACTTAACAATTGCACAGCAAGAAAACGGGGCGGAACTCACTTAACAATGGTCTCACTTTGCAATGGAACTTTGGGGCTCAATTGTGGTTGTAAACCAAGAACTGCCAGTACAGTCTTGTCTGTAGCTTGAGATATAGAACAGACGGGAAGCAAAGGGGCTTTTTAATAAAGGATTTGGGATTCAGTGGTTTGGGATTCAGATCCAGGACTTTTGGCCTGCAGACAAAGCCCAGGGAACAAATATGAGAATCCTCAATACTAAAAGGTTCGACTGAGAATGCACATGGAATACTATGCATCAATCAGTTTCTACCTTCCAGCAGACTAATAGGAGAGTGGAAAAACCATTTTCCATTCCCAGAGCAACATAAATCAATGAGAGAGAGAGAGGGAGGGAGGTAGGGAGAGAGAGAGAGAGAAGGAGATCATTGCCTAGTGAGCCATCATTGTTTTCAGTTCAAGTTGCACAATTATGTAGAAGAATAGTGGTTCTCAATCTTTTCTTCAACATAGACCCACTTTAAATATCTTCTGTGGCTACGGACCACCAAGACTTAACTCAAGATTAAAATATTAACTTTTCTTCAAGGCCTCGCAGACCCACTGAGGCAACATATAAACACTTCCCCCCCCCAGCGGTCCACGGACTTCAGGTTGAGAAATACTGATGTAGAACCTTATCATCGCTATCTGAGTTGTTGTTGGCTGCAAAAATACCATTCCTCTCATGTACTTAAAAGTTTCGTGAAAGTTTGTAAGGGTGAAATGATGACATGTCAGCCATGCTACATTTTTCCAGGAGCTGTAATCACAGTTGCACATCGTGGCTGGAGTAGGGAAAGGGAGAGATGCAGTTTAAACAAGATATTAACACTTAAGAAGTGGGAGAAATAATGGTTGAATTGAATCCTGAGCCGGAAGGAGAATGGTTCCCACCAGTAGAAAGCAGCCCAACTACAGGCGGTGCAGAGCTAAAGGGTTTGCAAAGGGGGAAAAACAGCTTTACTGCAGTTTCAGAACAACTGGGGTCAAAATTAATTGGCTTGACTCCTCACGCCAGGCAACACCAGGAAATTGGTCGTAACTTCTGCAAAGGTGGCATTCTGTACACCTTTGCTGATGAGGTCTTCAGGCTTGGAAAGTCATTGTGAATTCCTGTTGCACACATTATCCGAATGCCTGACAGAATGCTAGGGATGTTAATGAGAGTTTGCTGGCCCATTGATGGGATCAGAATCAACTGACCTTGAGCTATAAGCTACAAACAGCCTGAGCCTCAGGACTCAGTCTCCAGAGCTTTGACAAATGCCCAATGCTTCTTCAGTCAGTGCCACTGACGCTTCCACTTCTGGTCCCTGGCTATTGCTTTTCTGATCATTGTCATATTATGGTTGTCATCATAAACCTAAGTGAGTGTAATTTCCAAAGATGTTCTTGAAAATATTCAACAATGGACTCAACACCAAATTTCAGCTGTTGCACCGACACACTGCAAAACGTTCGAATCTGCTCTTCCCTTAGCAACGATAATCTCCATTCTTCTTCACAGAAATCAATTGAAATCAACGGCTTTGAATAGAAGGCCAAATACAGCGAAAATAATTCTGCATCTCAACTCCAGGCAGAATTTTTACCACTTACAGAATGAAATTCAAAGATTCAACGTATAGCCTTTCTCATATTCTCTATAATCATACTCTCATATTCTTATATTATAAGCAAAAAGATACACAGAGGGTTTTTTTCCCCCTGCGAATGAAATATGTTATTCATAACATTTTGAGCAATGTTTTAAAAGATTTCATTTCCATTGTATGAGAAGGCATGAGCTGAATAAAATCAGTAAGGAGTTTGTTTGTTTTTTGCCAAACCACAATTTAAAAATAAAAAAACATGTAACATATTTTAAATAGCATAATTAGGTATCTGCTATTTAGGTATGCAGGAAATTTCATATTGCCTGGTACCCTTTAGTTAAAAGAAAAAGGCAAACCCAACTAATTCATAGCAATGAAGAGATTACCGTACTTAGTTGGGCAACGAAACGTCTGCAAGTAAACAAGCCAAGGACATCCTTACAATACACTGGTGTACACTCCATTGTTAGATACTCTTTTCAGATTTCTACCAAGGACCAGCCTATAGGTCTGGAAATGAAAAAGATACATTTGCCACACTTCCGAAATACAAAAAGGTAGGCGTAAATAGGCGTAAATCTTTCAAGGCTGTTTCTTCCCCTCTTTTTGAATCAGATCATACTCTTAATCTGTTACCTGCCCTTTGTTTCCAATAAAGTTTCTGAACCCAGTCAACCTAGCAAGAGCTCAGCTGGCCAGAGACTTCTCCAATATTCATTACCTCTATTTTCATTATTACCTGTCCTTAAGTGACCCCAACCTTCCACTGAATTTCTGTTGATTCCCCAAGGAAATTAATTTCACTCTCTGGATTTCACCCATCCATCTTTGTGAGCCCTGAGGCAGAGTGATAAAGTTAGCGCTGTTGCCCATTTCCATCACGAACCTCAATGCTTACCATCAGCTTCCTGGATGAGTCCTTGGTTCTTTTCTTTTTTTTAAAGAAAAAATGTGTCTTACATGTTTGGACGTGCATGTGCTTAAAGACTTAAGACATTTCTATTGAATGGCCACATCACCTCTTATTTTTTTCCCCTTTTTTTAGTAGAAAAGCCCAACACTGAGTGATTTTGCTACATGACAACTCATGAAAAAAAATCACAAACATATACCCCTTTGATTTCATCAGGCCTTATCCTCAAAATTGCCATTTTAAAATTGCCATTTTAAAATGTGCACCGGAGCGTCCATTCCATTTTTGTATTATGTACAACAGTTCCTAATGTGAGGAAAATAGTCTGGAGATAAATTAGATATATATATATATATATATTACAGCCATTAGCACTAATTAATGCTTCATGGATGAAAATCCCCTTCAGCTTGTCTGTTTACCAGCACTTCATTTGCACGCTTTTCATGGAAATTCACACTCATTTTTGTGACATATATTTTGCCTTCCAGTTAATGGTTAAAAAGCCACTACCTGCATTTTTCTGCTTTCCTTCCTTTCCCTTCCTTGAATGGCTTTTCTCACTCAGTTTTGGAATAACCAAATATTGCAAGAAAACAATCAATTAGATTATTATTTCAACTTTACAAATATTCATCCACCAGCTCCGGAGCACTACTGAGTGGAGAGAAAAGTTTTAGAAATTGTGTGCAACTTTTCCTGGCTAGCAATAGAGACTCCTGCCCCACGAACAAAGAGTAAATGTCAGAGTGATTACATTTTATTTCCACATTGTGCCTGATTAATGGCTCTCTTTTTGCACCGAGCAGAAATCAACTCAGAAGCAGAGAAGAGTGGTGATAGTAATAGGTGGAGATCAAACTCTTCCTTTAGCCTGTTTTTTGACAAAAGAGCTGGGGAGCTGCATGGCCTAATTGCATTTTGATCAATTTGCACTCTAAACTATATTGCAAAAGCTGATAACTTGCATTAATACCCTGTATAGATTCAATGCACCGAGTTTCTTCCATTAGTACATTTAGTATAAAAAGGTCTCAGGGATACCTGACTCACTCACTCTGGAGGCTAGATATGAAAATAAAAGCCATCTGAAAGAAAGAGCTAAAAACCATTAGTCCCGACCGCTAAATTGATCGAGGAAATGAAAATGCAGCGTATTATGTCCATCAGCATAAGAAAAGTAAGAAGGCAGACTTGACTTTCGTCAGTACTCATATGCTCAAAATATACATGAAATATAGCTCATCGCTGTAACACCTTTTGTTCTGATATCATGCAGAAAGTTTCTTTCTTTAAAACTGAATAGTACAGCCTATTGGTTAGGCCTGGCAAGCAGCGACATCCAACTGAGTTTAACTCTCAAGAGCTCTTCTAGATCTCTAGAACCAATATAAACAGCATTTTCAGGCCAAGCATTATACAGGTAGCCCTTGACTTACAACAGTTTGTTTAATGACCATTCATAAGATAGAACGGCACTGAAAAAAGAGACATGACCGCTTTTCATACTTACAACTGTTGCAGCATCTCCATGGTCACATGATCAGAATTTGGACGCTTGGCGACTGGTTCATATTTATGATGGTCGCTGGGGTCACGTGATCCTCTTTTGCGACTTTCTGACAAGCAAAGTCAGTGGGGAAGCCAGATTCACGTAACAACAGGGTTACTAACTTAACAACTGCAATGGCTCACTTAACAACTGTGGCAGGAAAAGTTGTAAAACGGGGCAAAACTCACTTTAAAAATGTTTCACTTAGTAACATACATTTTGGGCTCAATTGCAGTCGTACGTTGAGGACTACCTGTGAAGGATCAGGTGACGATGTTAGTAGGACTGAATCAGTCAGGAGGAGAGGGAGAAGACAAAACCTCTATATAATTACACTTGTCTTAAATAATATACTTCACGTGGTTACTGCCACATATTTCATAAAGACTCTCATTCCATCAAATTACAAATTATAAACTTAATGATAACTTGTGGAAGGGATTCCAAGGGGGGTAAAAGTATATTCCTGGGAATCTTATGCATCCCCTGATATGCTCTAGAATTCACACACCTTCCAAGCTTATAGTATTATGATTCTGATTTGTAATCAATTGAGGACAATCAATACTACCATAGTAACAGTCTAGTATAGTATAGTATTGAATTAATGATGAAGCCTGGATGAAAGAAATCATGGAAGTGAATGGCTATAAATATATAGTCTTTCACTTGATGTTGTACTGTGTTCAGAAAATATATATTGTAATTTATTTCAATTTACAATAACTCTAGGCCACCATTTTAGTCTCCTTACTGAGAATGGGGAAAGGCCTAGTAATCTTATCTAAGGTTCATTCTTTCTAGAAATGGGACTTGTAGTCCTTATATCCGTCATACTGATGGATGGAAGAATTTCAGATGGCATTTTGGTGGACCTCTACTGCATTGACTAGGAGCATCATCACTCTATGATAATCCATCATGATGGAAACTCTCTTTGTCCACAAGATGTAATGGCAAACAGCTGTTACTTAATTTTGGGGAAAGACAGTTCTGCTTTAAAGCGTTTTAGACAGGTTTGCACTTTGTTTGCACTCTGAAGCAAAGCACATTTTGGGAAATGAATTCAAAGCACTGTGCAGTTCTGCCTCTGACATATTTTTTTGCTTTGGGAAATACAGAAAGAGTAGCAAACCTGAAGATTGCTGGTCCAATTTTTAAGCACAATTTTGCAAGGAAAAAAAACAACAGTAAAGCATAACTAGGCTCTAAATGTCTGCCCTGGATAACTATAAAGATCAGTGGTGGGTTCCTACCGGATCTCTCCTAATTGGCAATCCGGTAGTGCCGGAGGCAGGATACTCCGCCCCCCCCGTCCCCCCATTGGGATGCTCTGCGCATGTGCAGAACCTTCTGTGCATGCACAGAAGCACTGTACGTGCGAACTGGTAGTGCTAAAAAGAGAAACTCACTACTGATAAGGATGTATGATGTGATTTTTTTGCCCCTCAAGACCTTTATTTTGGACTGTAATGTTTATTGGGCTTGCTTGTATGAGTGAATACAGTGTTAAAAATGCATGAAGTATTAGGCAAATTTCTAACTATATTTTGCATTATAATGCTGTAACATATTTGAATATTGGGCTGATATTTGCAGTGCCTTGATATCTCACAGAGCCAACCTGAGCACTTATAGCTCTATTTTGCAACTAGAATTATTTCAAAGTCTCCAGTATAGCCCATTACAACAAAACTCATGTTATTTGCAACCTACTAGCCGAAAACATTTAAAAGCAGGATTCATCAAAATATTTAGCTTTAATATTTCATACCAACTGGCCAGCTTTAGCTAAGGTTCAAAGAAGCAGAAGCTATTAAGCACAAACATATGATTGTCTTTGAAAGCAAACACACACACACACACACACACCCTTCAGTCTTCCAATGAATGCACCCCCCAGCATGATGCTGGGGCAATTATTGGAGCTAGACCATCCTATATAAAGTGCAAAGGCAAAGCTTCTCAGAGTCTGAACGGGCAGCTGATTAAAAATTCCTCTTTCCTTTCCCTGAGGTCCGAGGTGTAGATTCATGAGCCAGGATCTCGGCTAGAACAGGTGTCTATTGCTCTGTAAACAGCAATTAGGCCCAAATTTCAGACTTTTTCCTCCCTCTTTTTTCCCCCAAATCCCTATCTGAGGAAAAGCCCAGGAATAAATAGTTGCTGTAACGGCCAGGGGTATTGTGTAGCATTATAGCCTCCAGCTGGGCTATTACATACTATAGACGGGTGAAGAATACAAGCACCTGACAGATGTGTTCTGTTAGCTTCATTAGGAAAGAAACAAAGAAACTCCTCAATTAATAGCAGTGGAGCCAACGAGAGGGGGTGGGTGGGAGGAATCATAGCCTGTTATTTAAACAGAGTCAGAGAGCCTTTCACTGGTGGCTTAATATGATTCATTAATTAAAAAAAACAAAAAAAAACAGCTTTCTGAATGCCCAGTTTAAGTCAAAAGAAATCACTGGCATTTTTTTTCCACAAAAAAGGAAGGGCAAAATGACAAGCTACAGTTGTTACATTCATGAAGGGGTTGAGAAGGAGGAAGGGCCCAAGGCTCCCTTAAAACCAGGAGGCTGCTGGTCCCGTTTCCCACATTAAATGCTCCTCCAAAGTCCCGTTAAAAAGGCTTTAAGCTGAATGCTTTTCCGGGGTTCTATAACCCAGTTGCCGGGGTCTCAAAAAACAATGATTTACAAACTGCTGTAAATGAACTCTTAAAATAGGGGGTGGGAATCTGCCCATGAAACCAAAGGCCTCCCCCCCCACCCGCCCCAAAGCTATGGAATTCTGCTGCAACCATGTTAACTGTAATTTGCTCTAAAATGATGCATTATCAAGACACAGGGCAAAAGAATGTATTTTTTTCACTGCATGTATTGTGTATCTCTGCAGAGGGTTCTATAGGCCAGTCCTCTTTTTAAGAGAAAACACAAGACAGAATTGTTGCTTCTCTTCCAAATATGGGGAAAATAATATATTTTTTAAATTTTCTTTAATAAGAACTATCAGATTGTTATAGTTCCAAAATTGCAGAGTGACCCGCCATTCGGAAGACAGGAAGGAAGAGGTGACTTTGACAGAGATATGGAGGAACTGTTACCTAAGCCAAAGGAGCTGAAACATTTTTCTTTGGAACAAAATAAATAAGGAAGTGAGCTGAGACTGATACCTCCCTTACAGGTAGGCCTCAGCTTACGACCACAACTGAGCCCAAAATTTAACGGTCATCTGATTTTTTTGTGGTCCAGATATCGTAGTTCTACTCTAGGTTTCCATATTGTGTATATTTTAACCTGTTAACGTTCTATCCTTCCTTTCCATTAAGAGACTTAAATAGAATCTGCCTTCATTTAATCTTTCTTAACAGCAACTTTGAGAGGGCTGAAGAAAACCACTGGATCAAAGTCTATCAGTAAGTTTTCTTGCTGAATGGATTTTAGCCTGGGTCTTAGCAATTCTGTCTGAAACCCTTAACCACTACATCATATTGGTGCTCTATCTACAGGGCCCTATTCACTAAAATGAAAACAAGGTACAGGTAATCCCCGGGTTACAAGCATTCCCTTAGCAAATGTGTGAAATTATGCAATAAGCGCCCCGTAACGTTTATGATCAAGTCTCGAAACTACAAATCTTGTAGTGCCACCACAGTTGTTCACCCTTACAAACAACCGCAGAGACTGTGCAACATTCGTCGTACACCTTGTCAGCCAAAATAGAGCTTCTGAGGGGTGGATCCGCCCCTCAGAAGCTCCATTTCGGACAGCAATGTTCTGAGCGAGGCCTGAGGAGGCACAAACCAAGCTCCAGAGGGGCACACACAGCTGAGAGGCTGGAGAGGTGACTGCCTGCTACAGCTTCACAAAGTAAGTGACCTGGTGTGGCAGGTTTGGTGGGGGAGGGAAAGCAATTGTGGGGAGCATGAAGTAATTCAGTGGGTCGGGGAGGCCTTGGGTGATCTTAGGCAGGTGACCTGTTCCAACACTAGGTCCCCCATAGCCTTCCCCATCCTAAAATACCTCATGTACACTTAACGAGCCTCGTATTCAATTAGCGAATGTGTGGGCAAAAGGAGGAGTGATCCCGTTCAAGGTACAAGATTCACTCCCACGAATCCTCGGGTTATGAGTGGAATTGGCAGGCTCCATTACATTCATAACTCAAGGACTACCTATATTTTTCTTCAAAAGAATCTTGACCAGGAAAACCTTTGTAAGACATAAAAACTCTTAATATAACATGCCATATTTTGATCACTTCCTATATTTACAATGCATGTTTGTAGCCTCTACCATGTCTTATTTTTGTTATCCTGTGTCTTTCATCTTTTCATCATCCCTACTTCAAATTGTTCTAGCTCTATTTCCTTGGAATATTTGCCAAGCCCCAGTTCTCTGCTTGAGTCCAGCATCATAGCCTTAGGCCTTTTTTATTTATATGTGTTATCAGAGAATTATATTTATTCTCAAATGGCTCAAATGAATGTAACATTCAAGTGAACTGATAGAAGTAGCTGAGAAAGTACATTAAAAAAAATATCTTGCCCTTTGTAGCCTTATTGTTCAGTTTTTCTGTTGCAAAATGTATATCACTCAGAATATTGGGTTTTTCTGGTTAAAATAATTAATGTCAAATTGATGCCTGAGCTAAGTATCAGTCACCACATCCAGAAGTATGTGCCTAGAAATATGGGTAAAGGGACTAGTTCAATTTAGGAGCAGATTTTCAAGCAATAAATGTGTTTTGTTTTGTTTTTAATGTAGGAAAATTCATAATGTTCTTTTGTCAGAACAAGGCTCGGGAATGACTGAGGCGAGTCAGACTTAGTTAAAACAACTTTATTTAACTACAATGACAACTAGCCTGAACTGAGGAACTCCAGCCATCTGACAGCTATTTATACGCAAGCTGTCAGACAGGCGGCCAATGGCAGCTCTCGGATCTCCCGCCAGCTGGCCGGTGCGCCTCGACCAATGGGAGGCTCGGCAACTGGTGACGTTGGCCGGCATAGCGTCTGCGGGACACTACACATAAGATCTAGCCTTATTTTGCATTTACTTTCTGATTTATGAGCAGTTTATGTATTCCACAGTCAGCCCCTAGCCACATCTTTGATATTACATTTCAGTCCTTCCACCTCTTTGTACTAATAATTTTTTATATGTCAGGGCTGTCAAACTCACGTTGTAACAGCAGCATCACATGATGTATCGGGACTTTTTCCCCCCTTCGTTAAACCGGGTGTGGGCATGACCAGCATGTGACGTATCTGGCCTGTGGGCTGGGAGTTTGACAGTCCTGGTCTAGTGATAGCTTCACTCAATGCTCCACAATCCCAGCACTCCCAGTTATGGTAATTAAGCAACCGTGTGTGTTATTAAGTGGATAGAGGCCCAAGTAAAAAGCTTGGGGGTACCTATGATGTTGATGTGTACTGTGGTTATTGCATTTCATATTTTGATATGTTGAACTTTCCTATGTTTGTGCTTCAATGTTCTTTGTTCCCACTGTAATTCTGTCTTCATATATTGGATTTCCTTCCCCGCATGGTAACATCAGCAACTAGATGTCCCAAATATACCATAAATGCCATTTTAGTACTACAAAAGATCCCCAGTTCTTTCTCAATAGCATATTGAATGCCATTTAACTCGAGCCGTTCTATCATCAATCATTTTATCCTGCCTATCCAGGTGGTTTTCTTGGTAAAGCACAGAAACGGTTTATCACAATCTTCTCCCATATAGCAAGAAATGATCCTTTTACTGTTATCCTTAAAGTGACCATCTGTTTCCAACATCATCTTCTGCCTACTGTAGTTGCCTGCTTGCATATTCCTACGCAATGCCAATGCAATGAAACAGTGCGATGTTTCATCACTTGTGGCATTGTGGTTTATACAGGATGATGTGCTCCAATTCTTCAGCAATACAGAATTTAGTTATCTTTACGAGAACACTCATTAAAAAGAAATCTATAAAATGCCATGAGATTAACATTATTCCAATTTAGTCATGTGTCTAAGGAAACCTACTGAAATCAGCGAGAAAAGTTAGGCATGACTGTAAAATCATAAAGTGTATAGGCGATCTGTACACTTTATGTAACATAAAGGGAAACGAATTCCAGAATGTGAATATCAAAATGGTATGCTAAGAAGATATCATCTTTAAATATGTCATTTAAGCATGCTCTGTTTATTGATAGGAACGTACTTCCTCCAATTATGTCCCCAGCTTGCCAGTCGAAGCAAGAGTTTGAAAAAGAGACATTGCATTCTTTCTGGTCCATTTGTCGTGAACAACAATAGTTTGTGATTCTATGCTAATTAATAATCCCATAGAGGACAGAGTTTACCGAATCCAAGTTAGTCGTGTCTCCAAGGACTTTATTGGTTTTACAGTGCTTATATAAATAGAAGTCAATCCCATTATTTTTACTCTAAATACATGCATCTTTAACAAGTGAAAACATTTAGATGAGGCAGAGTTGCCTTTAATTCTGCTTTTTAATTTACAGGGACAGCATAAATTCCTGTAATTTTAATCTTATTTTCTAGGATTGCCTAATATTAAATACTGTAAGCAGCTTTCCAATAGATATTTTCCAAGATTTTTCCAAGTGCCAATTAAACTCAGTGGGTCTCCTAAATATTCAGTTTGTTGTAAAATCTTAATCTAATAGATAAAATAAGAAATACACAATAATTAATGCTAGCTTCATATGTAAGTGATATTTTGCTTCTCCCACCTAGACGTTAAAGTTAAGGCAAAATAAGAAAAAGAGGAACTATTTAATTAGACAACAACACTTTTTTATTTCTTTAAAGAACAAAAAGCAAAACATTCCCAAAAATTGAATTTAAATGTTTCCATTTCAACTCCCTATTCGTATAATAATTTATACACACTCATCCATATAACAACATATGAAGGATTGTCTGTTTTCGAAGCTGCAGAAGAAGAATGATTACTTGATACAATTTAAGAAGAATTCTGGAGACTTTGGTTTAATTAAAATTCAGCAGCTACATGTCAAGGTAACTGATCCCTGAACTTTGTCCCAGGTTCATTATTACCTCTTGCCAAAGTGACCCAAAGTTATGCAGATTCTCCTGCAGAATTCAATGGAGAACATGTTATTGTAGGAGAAGAAGAGGCAGAGTGTGGGAGCAGTGTCAAGAGAGGAATCAGTCTGGAGTCATTACATTGCCACAAGCAATCCCAGTCCAGCCCTCTTTGAATTGTAATGGTGTTGACTGTTCATTGACTAGATTCCTGCATGTATGCATGAACAATAAATTTTCATAACTGGAAGTTAATGTGTGGTCCTTGATTCTTTACGCCTGACAGTCACATAGCTAAACTTCTGTCATTTTAATGAGAACAGACAGTATGATTCCTCACATGGTACTACCATTTTAAAAGCTGCATGAACTTTAATAAATGGATTTCTTATGCCAGAACAGCCTCTGTCTCATGCAAGCACCACAACTACCAGCTATTCATTAAAGGAGCTTCCTCTCAAGATGCTGTGTCAGAAAAAGAAAATGGAAATATTCCTGGGAGAAAATGGGGAGGAATTCTACACGCGCCCATCATTGTTTTTAATCAACTTGGTTTTATTGGGCGCTATCAAAACCACTTATAAAATGTGACAGGATTAGTTGCTGATTGAGATAAATGAGTAGTGGAAACAGACCCTGAGAATTATGAAATCATATATAGCAGGGATGTCAAACTCAAGGCCCAAGGGCAGGATCCAGCCCATCGGGTGCTTAGATCTGGCTTACGGGGCCATCCTGGAAACAGTGAAGGACTGGTCCACAGTGCCTCTGCCACTGAAAATGGAGCTTGGGCCCTCCCAAGCTCCATTTTCGCTGGCAGAGGGTTGCAGGAGGCTGTTGCAGCTGAAAACGTAGGTCGGGAGCCCATTTTCCCTGGCAGAGTGCTTGGGTCACCACAGGCACCCTGCCACAAGTGATATTGAGCTGGCCACGCCCACACTGGCCATGACCACTCCCCCCTGAGGCTAAACACAACCCTGATGTGGCCTTCAATGAAATCAAGTTTGACACCCTTGATATATAGTATGATTTCATAAAGATGAGCCAAATGATCAGGAGAGATGGCTGGCCTGTTTGTGTTCTGTGCACAGGACTATTCAGTCTTTCAGAAGGTGCTTAATCCTCTGCCTTTTTTGCTAATGCAAGAGGGCCTGCAGCATGTTCCAAAAGTCACCTTTATCTTTTAGGAACAATCCAAAAGATTCTTCACAGAGCCCAAAGTAGAGTTAGGGTGTTATTCGTAAGCATTGTGATGAACTCCAGTGTAGAAACAATATATTTACTTACTGAAAACATAAAAAATGACTTGGAGGAAAGAACATTCTTGCAGTTGATCATTAAAAAGAAAAAAAAGAAAAGAACAAGTTGTTGATAAATAACACAAAAAAAACTCTTAGTCCTAGATTAACCTGGAATATGGAATATCTGACAAAGGGTCAGTTTGCTTCACAATCCATAGACTTCAAGTGTCATGCAAAGGTTTTAAGTTTATACTAACAGTTCACTGTAGCATGTGTCAGATAATAGGCTGAAAAAGTAAACACTGGCCAGCAAATATTTAAAAAATAATGAGAAATGGCCCTCGCAAAAGGCAATACTGCTAGATCCAAACAAATGATGTTATCCACCAAATTTTCTTATCTTTTCTTTCCATGTTAAGCTGTTTCTTTTCCCCCATCTACCTCCTTTTATCTGGTTGCCTCAACTTATTTTCCCAGATGTCTTTTCACTAGCTTACCCTAATATGGATTTAGAGGCTTGAATGTTGCTTGAGGTACAGAAGAAATTGAAGTCACCTACAAAGAATTCAGAAAGAAACAGGAAAAAATAAGACCACAATTACACAGGTGGAGTTCCTTTAACAAAAATGAAGAAAGCATTCCAGTTATTTATACAATCATATATAATTCTATTCCAACAGTGAAATGTACTTGCTTTCAAGTACAGCCTGCAGTACTTTGACACAAATGAATTAGTTCCAGATTAAATACTACGTTATAATTTCTCTGCAAACAATATCAGAGTTTATGATGTAGTTCTAAAATGCAACAAATATCCTGAAAGGTTGATCAGCTGATGAATGGATTTGGAGAAGCTGTCTCTATAAAATTTGGAATATCCATCACCTTTGGATTTGTTTACTACAAATAGGCAAAATTAAAGATTCTGCAGTTCTATATTCCAATGTAAATATTAAAAATTGTATAGTATTTAACTTATTTCTACATAATCTAATTTGAGGTGCTGAAAAATAATGTTTTCATTGTTATTAAAGACATATGAACAAGTAGAGATTTATTTAATGGTTTCATATCATCCTGGAGGCAAGAATAGTCTTTTTGAATGAACTTCAATGAATCTTCTAACACTTTATTTCATTTAACATGCTTACAAATAGCTTCTTCTATGAAGATACAGGTTTGCAGGTGAGACAAAGCTGAGAAAAGCAGATAACACTCAAGTCTCAGAAAGGATTTTGACACAGTTGATTGTTACATTGAAAATAAAAAGACAAAATTCAACATGGATGGCTATAAAGACTGGCATTAGGTTTTAGAAGTTGATCAAAACTACCGGTAAGCACAGATAGCACATGAGATCTACATGGCTTAGCAATAATACAAATGAAAAGAGTTTAGACTACTTAATTTCCCACAAATGAATATGAGCTGGCAGACCAAATGAAGCTGAGTTATTCCGTTCTTTGTCAGCACCAATGGATGTAAATTATTGTGAAAGTTAAAACAGGAAGAATCTCCCTATCAAAGTAACATAACAACAGAATGAACTACCTTGATAGATGAAGGCTTTTTCTTCATGGGAAATATGTAAGCTCAGACCAGGTAGTGAAGCGTACCTGATGTAGTAGTTTGCAGGATGGAGGAATGAATTAAATTTGTATTTCTCAACTTTGGCAACTTTAAGCTGTTGGATTTCAGATCTTCAGGTTGTATTATTCAAACCAAATTTAATGGAAGCCTAACAGGCTTTATTTCCCAATTCAGATAATAGAGCTATTAGTGATCTAATTAAACCTACTCCTTCAGTTAAGCCTGCTAAAGTTTCACATACTTTTTGAAAAAGTGAAACCCATTTTGTAAGAAATAGAGTCACAGTTTCTTTTTTCTCTTAGTTTAAATGTGATGTATATTTTAATATTATATGGTGACTTTTAGCCCAACCTACCTCACAGGGTCATTGTGAAGAAATATAGGAAGATGGAGCATTCTGTGTGTGCTTTGAATGCCTAAAGGAAGTTGGGATATACATATGCATGCATGTTTGTGGAAGGGGCAATAAAAGCAATAAAAATATCCAGGCTTTTGTTTATTCACCATAAAGTCATTGCTTCCTTAAGAGTCACAAGATGGGTCAATTCCTTTGCTGCTGTGTTGGGGAGGGAATGAAGGATCATGAGAGTGTCTGGGAAACTGTCATGGAAAATGAAGACAATGTCTCTGCAGTAGCAACTCAGCAGTGTGATATCTGTCAGTAGCACTTTCCATAACTTTCCTATATGTCATTCCTTTGGACATATTCTATAAATTTCAGACACTTGGGTTCAAAATCATTGCCCTTCAATGCATCATTCCACCCAGATGGAGATCATGGTAATGAGTAGTATGTTCTCATGATGTTTTCTTCTTCTCATTTCCAATTCACAACTCAGGTGGTGTAAAGTAGTCCCTTTTTTAAAGCAGCGTTTTCTCTCTCTTCTGATATAGTTTTAGCTATCCTTCATTCATAGTGTAGAACAGGGGTGAAATGCTCCCGGTTCGGTCCGGTTCGGTAGAACCGTTACCGGACATGTGGCCTGGTTCGCCGTACCGGT
>JANHFT010006244.1:37023-52558 GCA_032467955.1 Pseudoxenodon macrops | reverse complement strand
CATCTTTTAGTATTGTGTAGCAGTGGTCTAAAGTATTCTTGCCTCTGGTGGGACAATTGACATGCTGAAAATATTTTTTGTTTATTCATTTGTTAAAGATTATTTGTTAAAGGAAACATCTTTGCACTTTGAGGGGAAAACAATATGTTTTTCTAATATTTTTCTGTGAAGCTTATAATTGTTTTTGTCTATGTCTTTGTGTGTGCAGCCTTGATTAAAATATTGAATATATAACTTTTGTTTGCTTGACAGTTCCAACAACCTTTTTGCAACATGCTGAGGATATCAATTGTTCGGAAATGTTAAAGGGAGAAATGAATCCAAGCATCCACAAGACTGTAAGGCAGCCATTTTGCTTCAATACATCCCATAATTAACAATTCAGGAGTAAAAAGGTTAAAATGTCTGCCACTCACACTATTGGAGTAGTGGCATTGTACAATTTATTGCCTCTCTAATCTAAATTAATACGATGTTTTCTAACTTGAAGTTATAGATAGGTTTCATTGCATTTGGATATTTAGGTATTTTTCTAGGCATTTCATCTTATTATTATTCTACATACACTTATAAATTTGAATTTGAATTTTGTTTTAGTTTCATACGAAGCACTGACAATTTGTTGAACACTGTTGACAAAATGTCACCATTTTACTTAGCATAAGCTGCACAGAATGTTCATGAATGTGTTGAAGTTTTACTTTCTTAATATTTGAGCTGTTTTTCAACTGCTGTGCTTTAATTGAATCTTACGGGCATTGGATTTGGCTGGATCTTGAATTTTGAGGCAAAATGGGGAAATTTGGAATGGAATTCATTTCTCAGGGTGGAGCAGATGGTTTCTAAACTTGCTTCATTCAAATTCTGGCCTTCAACAAAGCTTTAATACAAGTCTCCAAGGTATTAATATCTAATTTGGCTGAACTGACTCTAACCAATTGAAAATCCTGAATTACACTCTGGCTTTGTTCATGAGAGACCTGCCATATGTTTCCATTCTGTCAGGCCAAGATACCTGTGTGTGACTTTCTTTGTACAGAAAGGAATCCAACTTGATGTCTCTGTATTTTCAAAGTTGAGAGCGATATTATTTTCCTCAAGTCCCACAATAAAAATCGGTAAGTTCCATTTCCTCGTCAATGTTTAGGTTATCTACAAATTTTGTCACATTCTGCTGAAACACAAACATTAAGTATCATTTTACCATGTTTGGTTATGGGAGAATAAAATCTCTTTTTTTCTAATTTTCACTGAGCATCTAGGTATCAAGTAAGATTCAGTCTACTTCTGAAGTTCTTAGCTCAAAGTCGACTGAATGATTTCTGAATATCACTATTAGGGAAGCTTGAAGAAATGATCATTTTGCTCCAGTCCAAACTGATTTCATCCATATCTTATACATGAACAGAAACATAGCCATATAGTGGGTTCTTATCAAATATTGTGAGACGATCTTCGCTCCAAGAGGGGGGGGGAAACACCCTAACACAGTGATGGCGAACCTTTTCGACACCCAGTGCCCAAACCTTAACACCTGTGCATGTGTGCGTGCCAGAACACCAGAAACGCGAAGACAAGCTGGACAGTTTGCATGTGTGCAGGCCGGCCAGGTGGTCTTTGGGTTTCCAACATGTGCATGTGCACCGGCTACCTGGACTTGTGTGCCGGAGTACTGGAAACCCAAAAATCAGCTGGCCGGTGCACGCATGGCTGTTTTCAGGCTGTTTTTCAGGCTGTTTTCTGGTGTTCCGGCACCTGCAAAGACCAGCTGACCAGTGCACATGCTGGAAATCAGAAGAGCAGTTGACGATGATGCATGTACCCACAGGGAGGGCTCTGCATGGCATCTCTGGCACGTGTGCCATAGGTTCACCATCACGGTACTAACAGTTTGAAATTGTGCAAAGCTTTAAGTGCTTTTGGATAAACCACTGAAATGTTGCTGAATTTGGCACTTTTGAGTATATAAAACGTGTTAAGTTCATAATGTGATCTTCATTGCTGAATATCAATTGAAACTAAATATGATTTGACTTCAGTATAACTGTAAATAAAAAAACCATGTCACCGTGATTGCATATTTTAACTTTATATTAAGAATATGCAACAATGTGGTGCTTGAATAATCAGATATTGGTGAAAATGCCACTATGCTCCCTTTTTCCAAAATTTCATAATTCCATGATACACAGTGAGGTGCTGTTGGCTTTAAAACAAAAGCTTCTTTTTAAAGCAATGAATATAATTTGTTTTATATTTGTTATATTATTTATAGTAAATATGTGATTGGGTGTTATATAAGTGGAACTCAATACAGTTTATTAAGTGCATTTAATAACATAGCCTATCACACTGTTGTTCTGAAATAGCATGTTAATTTGAAATTTACATTAGATTCGACAGCACAGCCCCTGTTATGTATTAACTTTGGAAATGTTGCTCTTTAGAGTACTAATAATCAAATCAAATTAAATCACAACCTTGTTATGATGATAGACTGTTGAGTTTCAGGTTTTAGCCATAGCATCAATAAGTCCCATGGAGCAAAATAGACATATGTCTATTCAGTGCTAATCAGTCCCCATCATCCCAGGGAGTCCAGATTAGGTCAGCAGTGGGGTTTAATTAAGAAAAGCATAGACTTCTCAGCAAAAGCCTACCCTGTATCATCCATATATTCAGACAGAAGATGGGGAGGCATTAATCTTGTTCCTCTTAAATGGAATAAATCTTCACACAGGATGAATTGGCAGTCCGTTGCCCCTCACTTTGCATTCCATGAAATGACTCCTGTACTGTGCTTTCCCTATTTAAGGGAAAGATAGACTAGCAGGAATCACCTTTATTTTCCCTAAGTGAGGCAGCACAGGTGAGGACATGTAGCAGACACGGCAGCTGAAGCTACTCTTCCAGGAAGAGAGGGAGTTATTGCTCTTTGTGCCATAATGCAGAAAGTTCTCTGCAACATACTGCCCAAAGCAGAGTTCTGTTTCCCTTCTTTGTCCCTACAAGTAAAAATATCCTTGCTGTTATTTAAAGATTTTAATTTGATTATGTTTGCTTCTTTTCAATATAACAAATTTTAAGGTGATCTTAAATAAAACATGCAGTCATAAAAATACAATAAAACACTGCAGGATGACAAAACAATTCAGCAATATAAAAGCAGCCATAAAATAAATGAGATAACTATGCAAAGAGAAAATGAAACGTCTGTGCCAGAACATTAAAGCTGATGAAAATCAACGTGTTCTACGTACAGTTTTTGGTAAGCTGAGCACCATGACAAACAGACAAAAGACAAACAAACAAACAAAACAAAACAAAACACTCAGTCATTCATGAGATAGTGGGACCTCCTGCTTTAAGCTTCTGAAGAATGCTGTAACAGAAGGACAGGGAAACCTTTAGCTCCACAAATATTTTAGACCACAGTTCCAACCTTTGGCCATGCTAGCTGGAATTGATGAGTGGTTATTGATTCCTTCACCTATATTGTAGTTAATCAGTACTTCTACAGCAGGGATGTCAAAGTTTGTCGTCATGGCATCATCATGTGATAAATCATGACTTTCCCCTCTTCGCTAAACCGAACATTGGCATGACCAGCGCATGATGCATCCAGCCCATGTGCCACGAGTTTGACATCCTGTTCTAGAGGCACATATCCTTCAAGACTTCCGAGGCTTAAAAAGTGAACATCAATATTTAAACTGGGTTTACAAAGAAAAATCTCCCTGAAGGCAGAAGTGATCAGGCTCAGATTATTACATTTAAGGCATATTATGAAAAATCCCAGGTCTCTTGAGAAAGCTATAATGTTGGGAATAATGGAAGGGAAGTGAAGAAGAGCAAGACCATAAGAAGATGGGTGGACTCAGTTTACAATGGCAATGGGTGCTCTGTTGAAAAGTCTGAAAGACAAAGTTAGCTTGCCATGGAGGAAATAATTGCTAAGCGTCAATAGAAATTTGAAGGCACATTATCAATTGATAGAAAGGAAGGCACTACTTAAAATATATTTATGTATTATGAGCTTAGAGAAATGAAAGAACGAAACTAGTAAAGACAAGAGGCAAGAGGGAGAGAGAAGAGGAGAAGGAAGAGAAAGAGTTGAAATAACATTAAGGAAAGGGGTAAGAAACAAAAACTTGTCAGAGAACAAGAGAGAGGATGGAACATGAGGGGAAGGCATGAGGAAGCAAGAAAACAATGACAGTCTGTGAAAAAGGAAAATAAATGGCCAACTTAAAGGAATGGGTAGGAAAGCCCAGGAGAGGACTGGATAGCATAGGAGCAAAAGTGTTTAGTGTGTGGGCTGGAACCAATCAAGTGCCTGTCCAAATTAGTTAGTTAAAAATATGTAGAATACATGACAAGATATACCATATGTTTCACACCATAAGACGTACTTCCCCCTAAATATGGGTGGAAATGTCTGTGCATCTTATGGAGCGAATATTGTATCACAGGCTGGTCCATGGCGGTGGTTTTTTTTTACAGTGTGCGGCCCGGTTCCAAGCAGGTCGTGACCTGGTAATGGAATGCAACCCAGCGATTGGGGACCCCTGTTATAAAGTATTACATTTATTATTACACAATTCACCCATACTCATTATTTCATTATTTTGATCAAAGAATATATATTACAGTGGCATAACTGTTTGAAATAATCAAGGATAAATAGCACACTATTTTGGATAATAAAGAAAAAATAGCCACATTCTTATTTAAAGCAGATCCTCAAAATATCAGTGCCTGTTCCTGAAGGCAACTCTAGTACTTGCATAGTTGCCTGCAATCTATCAGCACTTATCACTGCTGACCAAATGCTTTGTCTGCTTTAAAATCTTTGGAAAAAATGTTTTTCCCACCTCCTGTTCAGCTCTGCATTGGGAAGAAGCACATTTCCTGTGTTTCCTGGGTTCTTATTGAAGACACTGACTCCAGAGGTGAGTTCTGGATTTTCTTACTGCCGGTTTGTTCAGGGATGCACTGCGGCTGCGTGTGCACATACGCAGTACTTAAAACAAAAAACAAGATGGCGCTACCTATGGCATCGCCGAGAGAGCTGGCTTGGGTCTGTGGCAGGCCTGGGTTGCTAACGGTTCCAGCGAATTGGGTTGCCAAGTTACTAATGGTTCCATAGAACTGTACCATACCGGTAGGAACTCACCTCTGGCTGACTCCCCACCATACTTCCTGCCTTGGGAAAGTGGTTTGCAAAACCCCTTACAGTGAGATCAATGGATGTAGAATACTAACAATCAATCAGCAACATCTGACAATGGCTAGCAAACCAATAGAGGCTGGTATGGTTGAGCTCAAAACAAAATTGGCTTAATATTCAAATTACATTTGGCCATATGTCCTCTGAAATTAAACAGCCTGCTATTTGTATTCATGTATCTGTCTTTGAAATGACTGAAAGTTGAAAGCTTTTGAATTTAATGCCAAGCTCTACATCTGGGCATCTCCAAAAGGATGTTAACATTGGCCTGTTAGATTACTATGTTTTTGTAATCACTGATGCCTGGAAGCAGCTGACTCACACAAAAAGAGAAGTCAGCTACCTTAATGAATGACTCTTCTAGGATGTGAAAAAGTTATTTACCATAGCTGGTGACACCTGCAGAGGAAAAAGACTGAAGCTGCAACCCATCACTACTTATAAGCAGAATTTATTAGTGGCAGTCTGTCTTTATTCTGGCAGCCACAGTGCTGAAAAGTTTTGGAAAAGCAATTAACTTTATTCTTCATTTCTTTTTTTACTGCCTTCCTTGCTCCCTTATTTTCAACTTTCTTTTTCTTTCCCAGTTTTACATTTCTATACATAATATTTAATTTTTAAGAGTTTGTCCAGTCAAATGGATAGTAAATTCATGCATATACATACACACACATATACACACAAAACCAGATTTCTGAACTTTTTCAAATTTTTGCAACCTATTTTTCAGAAATCATAATCAATTTTTCATTACATCATATGGCTAGTGAGTAAACATTAAATCAGGATAATATAGAATTCTCAATATACCATGTAACACATAATTCTAGTAATTCAAAATTCCATTATCTAAAGAAAATCTTGGATGACACAAAAAACCGCATCAGACACTACACTGTTTAGGGGAAGAAACATTGCAATCCAGAAAACATGCGTGACCTGCCTGTATCGGTGAGAGACAAAGTATGGGTCCTTTTTGGATTTGGGTGGGGTGGCAACGAGGGTTAAGAAGCACAATTAGTTCCTTATCCCTGCAGATTTTTTATGATCCAATAAAATGCCTTCCAAAAACTGGGTTTGAAATGCTGTACTGCCTTCACATTCCAGTGTATCCATCTGCAAGTAAACAGAAGTTTTATATAGCTATTAAATCTTGCTTCATCTTAGTCTTGCATCTTCAGCAACTTTGTTGAAACTTCTGAAATACCTTCCATAAAGAAAAACCCAATATTTCCCAATATTCACTCATTATATTTTCATAATTTCCACCCATTAATTCTACTGCTGCTTTCTGCAGCAACGACCAACAACTAAAAAAAGCTAATGTATTGCTTCCATTTTGGCAATGATTAGAAATGTCAAAATCAGGATGGAACTTTGTGTAAAAAGAATGTAGAAGTATTTATTTATTTATGACTAAGGAACTGGTCTGTAGTTCCCACAAGTGTCTATTCACCTAACCACATGATTAATTTGTCTTCTGTTAGATCATGCATTATTGTTATGCCAATATGTCAATATTTCTGCGTTTATTTTTAATTTATTTTCTTGACATTTAAAATGTCAGAAAGTGATTGTATTTTATTTTGTATCTGCATATTTTAGTTGTAAAGGTCTAGGGTGTGTTTCAAATTATCATGTAATCCCAATGAATAGAAGGATGGAGCAGTAGCCTTTCTAATGAATGAGTGAAAATTTCTTTCCTGCCCCCAGCAAGCATCAATACATTTTGGAAAAGGAGGCACAGTGTTTATAAAAATGTGTACGGAATTCAGAGATTGTACGTGCACATCTTTGTGTTCTTATGACCTGACCACACACACACACACACATATATATATTAAAACACAATCTTCTGAAAATGGAATAACATCAGTTCAGCTTTCCAGGTCTCCTGAAAAAAAAGCAGAGGTTATCCCCGCAGTTTCTGATAAACTCTCCAGCTGGCGATTCTTTCATCCTTCTACTTATTCTGACTAATGTTCTGATTTCTCAACCTTTCTATACCTCATATTACCAATTTATCTTCTTCGTCTCATCTCTAGGTGACTTGCCTGCTGTGGAGATCTTTGATCTGTATGCAGCTCTTCATTTCATTCTTTCCCAACTGGCTAGAATTTAAACAAAGGCAGGATTTCCACATTATAAATCCACCTCTCAGTACAGACACTGACACATTTTTCTTTGTGCTTTGTGTTTCTACATTAGCTGCCTATCTCCGTCCTGAGGATATTTCTCTAACCCGCTCTTCTGCCTCGCATTTCTCTTATCTAAGATAAGTGGGTTTAGAGATAAAGTAGGAATCACCGATCAGGCCCAGAATTCATTATTTTACTGCGCTTTGCCATGTCCCGTTTCTAGCTATTTTTCCCCATGACTCATTCAGCTTATTATTTGACACTGTTAATTAATTAATTCACTGAGCTGGCAAAGTACACAATGCCTTCTTTCTTAAAGGGGAAGCAGACCTCATTAATTTGTTAAATCTTTCCTTTGATTCTTTAACTCCTGCTAATGTTAGCTCAGAAATTAATCTCGCCTACATAGCTCCAGTGACACCCAAATCGATTACATTAGGATGAAAACTATTATGCCATTTCTTTAGTTCTTCATCTCCCCTCCCTGAATGCTAGTTATATAAATGCAGTTGCATGTGGTCAAGATGACAAATATGCTATTGGGAATAAAGAAAATCTGATACAAATGTATACACATTGCTTTTCCACTAGAGGAGCTATTAAATGTAAGTTTCCTCACTAGACACAAATCATGCCCATATTTCTTAATTACCAGGGTTCAGTGGTGGGATTCAAAACGTTTTACTACTGGTTCTGTGGGCATGGCTTGGTGGGCATGGTGTGGCTTGCTGGATGTAGCAGGGGAAGGATACTGTAAAATCTCCATTCCCACCCCACTCCAGGTGAAGGTTATTGTAAAATCCTCATTTCCTCCCAATCAGCTGGGACTCGGGAGGCAGAGAATAGATGGGGGAAGGGCCAATCAGAGGTGGTATTTACTGGTTCTCTGAACTACTCAAAATTTCTGCTACTGGTTCTGCAGAACTGGTCAGAACCTGCTGAATCTCACCTCTGCCAGAGTTCAACTCTCTTTTAGGTGTCTGTGGGAGGACATCAAGAGTCAAGACATCATCAGAGCTCCTAGCAGATGTCTATGAAGCAAAGCTGAATAATAGCATTGGATAGCGAGATGAGTGACATATCAATTTAATTAATTAAATAAGTAAACAATTGCTGAAAAAGCCAGGTTTCTTTATTAGATCAATTATATGATTGATTTCCCTACACAATGCTGTTCCT
Organism: Pseudoxenodon macrops; assembly: GCA_032467955.1. Taxonomy (NCBI): domain Eukaryota; kingdom Metazoa; phylum Chordata; class Lepidosauria; order Squamata; family Pseudoxenodontidae; genus Pseudoxenodon; species Pseudoxenodon macrops. The sequence continues at coordinate 44,011 of JANHFT010006244.1, read as the reverse complement.
TTAAAATGGAGATTGATATAGTCAGAAATGTAAAGCACTTTTTAAAATATAAATGTTATAGAACTAACCAATAAGGTTTTTCCACTTATTATTTGACACACATTATAGTTTACTTTCCCATTGCTTTAAATGAATTATTCACATTTCTATTCATTTTTATGACTGTGGTTTTGAAACTCTTTGGAACTGATAGAAATTGGCCTTTATTTCCTGATCTCACAATTATAATCTATTTTAACAACCCTATCATACTTATCTTGATTCATTATTTTGGTACACTTTTAAAAAACATTTTCATTGTTATACACCTGCAACTAATTCATTTAAAGCTTTTATAAAAACATGTGCACTTAGAAAATAACGTCAGTATTCTGTTTATCTATTTTGTCATTTGATAAGAAACTTTGGGTTGTTTGTCTGATTTTTAAGGCTAAACATGTTTTCAAATTAATAATAAGGTTGCACATGTGTTTTGAATGAAACTTTTCAACTTTCATTTTACAGGAAGAAAAAAGTTTCTTGAATGTGTGTTAAATATATCTCCCAGTTTGTGGAGTACCAGCAATAGCAAATTGATGATTGTAGATTAGAAATCCCAGTTTACATAAAAAAGCATGAACATGTTTTTATCCCAAGAGCATCCTTGGAATAAAATGGCCTTTGGTTTTCTCTTGTGGTATACTGGCCAAAATGTGCACAGACTGACAGGTGTTGCCTTTACCTAACTGCATGTATCCATATGATTGGTAATCTATATTTTTTCTGAATTATCTCAGTATTTATAATTGATGACCATGGAAATGGAGGACTGTGACTTGGCATGTGGAAGGATGAAATGGCAAAGAGCATGAAATAATAAATGAAATGAAAGAAAAAAAGAATGTGGATATGTTATATATCTATAAAACTAAATGAAAGGGAGATACGTAGTAATTTGAATGAAGGTGATCTGATATCATGTATGGAATGAAGGTTTATATTTTTTTAAATAGCACCATAGGGCCTTGGTCTCACCTCCCTAAATTGGCGGTGTGTGTATGTGTGTACTAGCAAACTGAAATGATCAAACTTGCTGGGTTGACTCCAATGGGATAATGTGAAATTGATGAAGTTGGATTCATCAAAGTTGATATCAGAAGCCAGTCTGTCAATCCAGCTGTCTTTTAACTATGATTGCATTGGACAACATTTCACAACTTTTGTGATGATTACAGTAGACCAATCTCTCAGTACAAAAATCATAATTTCAGATTGAGGCCAGTCAAAGCATCAACTGTTGACTTGTGGGGAGAGGTGATTAAGCATTAAGTATAGCAGAGCAGATTAACTCAAGAGAACATGTGTAGTAATCTTGACTTCCGTATGCTGGCAGTTGCAAAAATGTTCTTGAACAGGAATGTTGTTGAATCTTCCTCTAGAATAGAATTCTTTATTGGCCCAGTGTGATTGGAATTTGTCTTTGGTGCATGTGCTCTCAGTACTTTTTGAAGGTTGAGTATAAATTCTCGCCAGGTGGACATTTTTCTATATAAGACATAAAAGTTGCTGTAGAAGTATTTTGGAGAGGCATAAATACTGTAAATAAAAGCATAGTAGTAATATGAGTCTTTTAGCTCCATCATTTTGTAGGTCTGAGTCATAACTTTTTCTAATCACAGCATGAGTAAAGCATGGAGTGAAAGACTATAGTAAATTAAATCTGTAACTCTTTGTTTCTTCCAAAGGTGATATATCCTTCAGCCAAGGTACATTTCAGCCTGTATTTCAAGTGATACTACCTAAGTTGAGGCATAGCATAGCACTATGCTAGACAAATGCATTTCTAACATTCACTTGAAATACCTTTATACATTCTTGATAACTTATCTGGTGTTAAATGCCAACGAAACATCATCTTACAGAATTTTAATTTTTTTTTAATTTAATGTACATTTTAAACTTTCATCCTTTCAAGCTTTACATTGTATACAAAGTTCCTTGCCCACTGAATAATGCAATGCTTTACATACTCACCGTCCGTCTTTCTTTTCTTGTGTCATTGAATGATGTAAACTAGACACACAATACTTACCAAGGCTGTAACCCACCTTCCAGTTGTTCTAAATGTAAATATACACAATGCCTTAATATGATGTCATTTTACTGAAAGTAATATTACTCTGGCTGATGATTTACATTGGTTAATTATTATTCCTTAATTCTGACTCTATAAAAAAAAATCCAAGTGTTCAGCAGTAACACTATTAAGTGTTAATTTTGGCCACAATGCAGAGGACAATTCTTTTTTCTCTAAACAAAGTAATTCTGCTTGTTGCCAGCCACAGATTTATTGGTATATGGATTACACATATTAAACAGCCATCAAGCTAGAGAGGTTCCATCACCATCTGCCTAGAAGCTAACATCATTAAGGGACAGACTGCATATATCTTCTTGACTGATGTGTTGATCTTTCTCACTCCATTGACTAATGAATTGACATTGGTGGTGTTTTCCGGTATTTGTGTGCATTTGGCTAATTTATAAGAAAGCTTTAAATGCTTGAATGCTGATGAATCCTAAACTACCATGGTAGAGGTCTAATCTTTGGCTTGCTCTGGAAGCTGTATGAACCCAGACAGTAAAGCCAATTTTGTCTTCTAGTTCTTATCATTTCTAGGAAAGAAAAATGAAGTCTGACTTCTCTGGAATGCATTTGAATTTCTGCAAGGCAGGATAAAATGAATGTGTGATCAAATCTAAGCAGAATCCAGAACAAACAGATTTTAAACCTTTTCCCCCCTTAATAATATTTCTGAAATAATAAGGTGAAAAATACTGCTAGGATGCAAGAGCAGGATTCCTTTCTCTTTTTTTGCCGTCATTTCCCCCCACTATAGACAATGGTTTCAAGTTAGAAACTTTTTTTATTATATGTCACCCCCTATTATTAAGTGGGAGATAGGATATGAATCCAGACAAGTACTATCTTCTGAATTTCTTTGCTGTCATCTGGTGGTTTTCCTAATTTTTGCAAGTAAGACCTGATAAGATAAGAATGCTGGATCAGGGATGCAGAAAACTATGGGTGGTTTTGGATTGGAAAACATATATTCACACCATCTTTTGGTTGCTAGATAAACTTCAGAATGTGTGTATCATAGCATTTCTTCACTACTGTAAAAAGTGGAAGAGTTGACAACATATAAGTTAAAATGAATTAAATAGCCAAGGAGCTATTTGTTTAATTTTTTGTATACCTTATCAAAATGGTAACACATACAGACTTAGTTAGGACCCAATGGGCCTGCTTAGCCTAAACTGATAGAACCCCTTTCCACCATCCACCAATACTAAAGGGCATAGAAACATATAAGAACTCAGTTAAGGCCAAGCACTTCTTGATGTCAACTATTTGTTCTCTTGTATATTTCAAAGTTCATATATACTAAGACTATGAAATGTATAAATTACATGTTCAATCCAGAAGTTACAAAGGAGGATCCTTCAAAACTGCTGTAGATTTTGTTCAAAGCTTTCTTTAATCTCATAAAGGGTGTTATTTTTCATTAATAATGAAATTCCTCAACATGTTTCTGAAATGTTTTTGTATCTTGATAACATTATATAGTCTAAAGAATGAAATGTTTTTTTGTGTCCCCTCCCATTTTTGGAAGTTAAAACAGAACATGTGTCTAAATCATGTACGTCTTTGGATAAACTTCTATATACCGTATATATAATTAAAATTATTTTGTTTGTCTGTTTTCATGCACTGCAAAGTTATAGTCATGAAAATTAACAGAGACAAAAGCAGAGCAAAAAAGGGACTTACAACCCAAACAAAGTAATTATACTGACTGGAATAAAAATGAGATCATTTTTCAGAGCTGTTGGATGTGCATATAGATCGCCTCCAAACATCTTTAATTTATGTGACTGCTGCTACTTTTGTAACAAATAAGCTATTCTGATACTGACCTTCATTGCATTACAGAGGTAATATATTTTACAGGGCTGAAACTGTCTTAAAGAATTGTATTTTCCAGGAACAGGAAATGCGTTATTTTCCTACTTTTATAGGTGATATAGTGATTTCCTTTTATTTTACGACATAAAATCAAATGTAAAATCAATTTGTAAACAATCCTAAAGATGGTGCCAATATTTCACTGTGATTGTTCATAGTCACCTTTGTAAAAATAAAACAGAAATACATATTCCAAACATAGAATAGAATAGAATAGAATAGAATAGAATAGAATAGAATAGAATTCTTTATTGGCCAAGTGTGATTGGACACACAAGGAATTTGTCTTTGGTGCACATGCTCTCAGTATACATAAAAATACAAGAATGATAAGGTGCAACACGTAATGATAGTCATAGGTTACAAATAAACAATCAGGAATATAGGTGACATTTGGGAAATAAGAGTTGGGAAAACTAACAATTGTATACCTAATTATTAATTAGAAGACCCAGGAATTGTTTGCATCAGATAATTTCATAATTATGATTTCATAATTATAATTTTATAATTACATTTGAAAACTGGTTTTATTTGTCATACATTGTCAGACACAAGGAACCAGGTCCACCCCATGAGTTGTTGGCAGTTACTTCAGTATTGTTGCAATGCCTATTTACAAGCATCCTACCAGATTGACTGAGTTCTCTTGGGAATGGTCAGAAAAGGCTTCAGGGGCTCTGAGGGAGAAAAAGCCTGCACTACTTTCTGCTATGCAAGACCGCTAAGCCCAGTTCTTCTAAACACCTCCCCCATTCTAGCTGGAAATTCCACCACATGCACAGAACATTTATATGTAAAAAAAATTTTTTTACAAAATATTTGTTCTTTACTTTACATATATGCAAGCCAGTTTTACAGCATTCATGCAGGCAGTTCCCATCAAGGTAAGTAGAAGCTTATCAGAAGAGTGATTCAACTCGGGCATTAACATGTTTTTCCACTCATTTAAATGGAGATGAAAATTATGATTATTTCTGGATAAATGATCAATAGACTATATCTTTGTGGAAAACATATTTAAAAACTCAGAGTAGAAAGCAATAGCTCCCAGTTTAAGAATGGTGTTTAAAAAAAATTGAAAGAAACGTTAAGGCAAACTATAAGCAAATCAATTTTAGGAAGACAAAATGTAAAATAACAGGCAGAATATGAATCATATAATAATGAAAGAGAAAGTCCTGATTGCTTATTTGTACTCTATGACTATCGTTATGTGTTGTACCTTATGATTCGTGATGAATGTATGTAAGAGCCGGGGTGGCGCAGTGGTTAGAGTGCAGCACTGCAGGCTACTTCAGCTGACTGCTAATAGTTCAGCAGTTCAAATATCAACGGCTCAAGGTTGACTCATCCTTCCATCCTTCCGAGGTCAGTAAAATGAGGAGCCAGATTGTTGGAGGCAATATGCTGACTCTGTAAACTGCTTAAAGAGGGCTGTAAAAGCACTATGAAGCAGTATATAAGTCTAAATGCTATTGCCATCTTGTCTTTTTATGTACACTGAGAGCATATGCACTAAAGACAAATTCCTTGTGTGTCCAATCACACTTGGCCAATAATAAATTCTATTCTATTCTATTCTTTTCTATTCTATTCTACTGTAATAGACAAAGATCTATTGAAATATGAATATATCAATGTCTTCCTCTGCTGAATATTGATATAAAACTGTTGTTAGGTAGATTATGAATTAACATCTTTCGTACTATCTTGCAGAATAGCCAGTTTGAATATTTGGAGCAATATTCTTACTAACAGCCAAAATCTATCTTTGGAAAATATTCTTGATTCTATAGTCATTTTGTTTCTACATGCTACAGTGAGCATGATATTAATGTATTTTTCCTTCATAGAGCTCAGCTTAATTTCCCAACAGGTCTCCTTGAAATTGTCAAGCTAACCAATAACAGTGCATTATCTATATATGACTAATAAGTCCAAATTTGTGTGGTGTGGTGTTTTCACATGTCTAAAAGTTTTGTCTATGTATCACTTAGAAAAGATCTTCCTGATGCCAACAATATTAACATGGGAATTCAACATTCCAATTTACCCTACTGACACAGTTCTAAAATTTTCCAACTGTGATCAATACTCACACTGCCATTTCAGATTATAGGCTCCTTTGATCGGTCCTAGGTAAGAATAATTGGGCCCAAGGGTGATTTTTCTAGAAACTGGTAAGTTTACTTAGTGCAGGAAACAAGTTCTATAAACAGTTATTTAAGTGATTAAGTATGGGGGATTAACACTGGAGTTGAAGGTGGTTCCCCTGCAACAAGGAGATCTCTTCCCCCTCCCCCAAACACCCACTTCAAAGTTGCTCAGAAACAAACCCCAAGGGATCATCAAACTTTTGGAATCAATATTCAAGGAATTTGGAGGGGAAGGGGGTTGCTATAGAGAGTGAATAAGTACCTTGTGTATATTTACGTTTCAATTCATATTTCCGGTCTTCTACATATTGTTAAATCTTAACAAGTTAGTCATCATAAGTATACTGTATCTAAGAGTAGTTTTGGTTCATTGTTATACAGAATTATGATATTATAAATGCTTGAATGGAAAGTACTGTAAGTCTAACAATAACATTCAAGAAAATCAACAATCCGGAAGAAATAAGCATAGGATATCAGGCTTTCCACAAAAGAAAAACAATCATCCAGGTGTTTTTCATGTACTAAGGAGGGACTTGAAATTATGGCCTCTTGCTTTCTAGCCTGGTGCCTTAATCACTAGATCAAACTGGCTCTCAAGTTACATCTTAACCAGCAGAAAAAATTGCAGTTTCACCAAAGAACTATTTTATGTCTTAGTTTTATATGGCAAAGTCTTTTACCTGAATAGTTAATTGTGCCTCCTTTAATATATGGGTGTATATCTATATTATATCAATGAGATAAATAAATAAATAAATAAATAAATAAATAGATAGATAGATAGATAGATAGATAGATAGATAGATAGATAGATAGA
>JANHFT010006244.1:20248-36923 GCA_032467955.1 Pseudoxenodon macrops | reverse complement strand
CAAAGACAAATTCCTTGTGTGTCCAATCACACTTGGCCAATAAAGAATTCTATTCTATTCTATTCTATTCTATTTGTAGAAATTTTATAATATACATATAAAATTATAATTTAATTTTTAATAATATGAACTGTATTACCAGGTGAAAATAGCTGAAGGTTGGAAAAAATGACAAGCAAAATTAACAAAATCTGTTTTTATATTTTTATTACTTTGTTTTCCCCAAATATATCATTGCAGGCCAAAGAATAAATGACAATTATAATTGTATGTTAGTAGCCTTATTACAATAAACCATATTAGGAATATGAGAAACAAAATTTGAATAATGTGGGAAGGGACTAATAGAAAAATCAATTCAAGAGGATATTAAGGAAAAATTATAACTGCAAATTCTGAATACCTTTTAGGTAGAAAATATTATTGGTAGATTTTCTAGTCCTAGGGCATATTCACTGAAAAAACCCAAACCTTTTTTGAAACCAAATAGTCTTCTAAGGAAGCACTAGAAGAGCACCCTGAAACAGAAGTAGAAATGAATAGGAAACTTGCTTTTAAAATTGGAATGGTTTAACTAAAGATAGTTGAAAATATGGTTGCCAAATTCTATTCCAACTACGGGTTCTGCATTGGCTTCAAGGACAGAGCAAATGAATTATAATGTATTTTACTAACCGAACTGGGAGATTACCAGAGCAAGGAGATGAAATGTATCAGTCATCTGAAGTAACAGAGTGCAACTAGGCATCTACGAGCGGGCAGGAGGGGAGGCCCTAATGTTGATTATCCCCAGGTGGTGAATCTGTACAACCTATCAAGCATCATTTCCTGAGACTTATGAACCATCTGTTCAAAGTGCCTCCATTAGATCACATCAACTTATTGAACCTTCATTCAGCCCATGATTGAATTCAAGGACTATCAAGCACGTGCATAACTCTGTGTGACTCAAGTGATAAAGTTGATTCTCTTTACCCGGGTGAAGAAGTTAACTGAGCTCTAAAGACATGAGGACACCAGGAGGATCCTTTTCTCTCCATTTGTTACGAGCAATAGTGGCACACAATATCTGTTCAAGCCTTTTCTTTTTCTGATTACTTTTTTGTTATTTCAATAGATAACACAGTTCAAATTAAAAATGTGTCTAATCTGCAGCACTAGTTATAATGTAGTAAATGTATAAATAAGAGGAAAAACCGTCAGTTCATGAAATATTGCTCAGCTTTTTCTTGTAGGAAAGATGAAGAAAACAATACTTTCATCTGTACTATTTTATACCTAGAATCCTTACCCTTAGTAGTAGTACTATTAACCTTACCTTTAACAATTTTACTATTTATTCATCTCATTCTTTTATTATCCACTTCTCCTATAAGTTTCCATTTCTTAAAATTCAAAATGGATTCTCTTGTTGCAAATGCTTGTTGAATTTGCTACCTATGACTTGATATTTTAAAGTGATAACTCCTTGAAATAGCTATTAGATTAGAGGACTGAATTGGAGACAAATATTAATTCCCAGTTCTCTGGTACTTAGGTTTTATTTGAAGAAGGCAAACTGATCACCTAGCAAACATAATATATCCTTAATTATATTAAATTACCTTTCAGGATCAGCTCTCCCTTTTGTCAAAGTCCAGTAACTTGCTCTTGGTGATAGATGTGAATGTTTCTGGGCTGTTCTGTACCACCATTTAACTCTCTAAATGAAAACCTGATCAGTTGTGAAGGTATAATTAGATAGTGAAAAAATAATTGCCTTAGTCATATCATTATAGGCTTCTTGCCTGTAATCCTCTTGTGATCTATGAACAAATTATTTTATTAGGAAATCATTAGATCTTAATTTGTCTGCAAATTCATCAATATTAATTTCTTATACTATGGCACTGCATCCTTAACATAAATTCATATTAATGTGCAATTAGCACTATAACATATAGATTTTGCTAACCTTGAAGTCAGTCCGATAGTGAACATTTGAATGCCGGAATATTATCATCTTCCTTAATATCAAACTATGCTGCCTTAAAAGTAATATTACTGTGCATAACCAATTCATATCATCAATTACTTCCAGACACATGACAAAATCTCAGTATGGTAAGAATCATATGTAGTTATTATATTATCAAAAAAAGAAGAAGAAGCAAACTTTACTAAAAGCTTTTATTTGTCCTCAAAAAGGGGAACTTAGCCATACTGGCTATGAATTTTAGGGGTAGAATCCTAACACTTTGGATGAACAGCAGTTTGAGAATTGGTTGGCTAGGAATTTCAGGAAAAGAGGTAAGAAAGGATAAATTGGTGAACCCCCTAATAGCTTTTTCATTGCCCATCCCTGGCATGGAAAATGAATTTCATGACTCAAAGTATGAACCATTTTTTTTGCCAATTCAGTTTAATTGGAACATAATTCTATTATATTTCAAGAATTGCTTTTGTCTGGAAACAGCTTTATGGTAAGATACAAAATCTGGATGCATAATTAAATGGTGCATTTAATTTAATTTAATTTTATTTCAAACACTTGGATACAGGAAAGGCCTCCCTGTGGTTTGACAGCTTGTAATTTTAAACAGCTAAAGTTCAGTCCAATAAAATGTATCATTTTAACCTGTTTTGTGATATTAATCCCTAGAGCAGCATTTTGAGGGGGGAAAACTACTTCCCTAAAGCTTTCCTTCAGGAGAAAAAGATTTATATTCTGTTAATATAATGAAACCTTTCAGAACAGAATTTAGGTTACATATCGTTTGACCAATCTAAGGAATTTTAAAATGAAATATGGCATTCTGGTTAAAATGAAAGTAATGCAATATAACTTGAGAAGATCAGAGAGATATCTTGTGAGATGCTTAAGTTGTAACAAAAAGAAAAAGCAGACAAGTACATTCAGAAGAAAGAAAGAAGTGCTACATTTGCAAGTATAAGAATATACCGGTACTATAAATTGACCAAAATCCCCCTTTGGAGTATAATGTTGACCCAGCATTCATGATCTACTCTAAGAGGATAAGAATGCTGGATATTTTTTTTACATTTTGTGTTTACAACATTGAATTTGGCACATTACACAATTCATTCATTCCAAAGGCAATTTTGATCTTTCCTGCTACCAACCTTTTTCCAGCCATTAACTCTCTCTCATAATTTTTTTAATGGACAGGGTTTTTTTCTTCTAAAATTGCTTTGTATGGGATTTCTACTGTAAAGAACTCTGGGAAGTCTTTGAAATGCTAAACAGATCTTTTATATTTTATAATAAATCAACAACTATATACAAGTGTATGTTAGCGACTTATCCTGCAGTGAGTTGGCCATGGCAAGTTGGGTGTAGCAAGTTATCCAGCATCGAGTTGGCTGTGGTGAGTTGGTTGCGGCAAGTTGCCTATGGCAAGTTGTCTATTCTATTATCAGGTGGACCAGACAGGAAACATGATAAGCTAATTCTACTTTAATGTAAAACTACATTAACAGAAGGTTGCAAATCTGAAAGTAAAATTATCCCTATCTCCTTTATATTTAAGAAATTAGGAAAGATCTATTCTGGGCTTCTTGCTTACCCAGCTGCAGAGTCTGCTTCTCTTAACTTGCTGTTCCCTAGTGAGTGTCTCTGGGCATAATCTCCCAAGGTCATTCCCACATACCAATGCAAGCACTCATTACATTTGAAGCAAAGATTTTCATTGTTCTTGTGCAAATTATTTGTCTTTCATGTTTATTTTGGCAATTATTCATTAAAATACCGTAGTAACATCAGTTGTTATTCTTTTCTTCCCTGTCCACTTTACAGTCATTGGAGTGATTGGCCGCTTCTGAAATAATGCATCTGATTGATTAAGCTGGTTAAATGGACAAATATTTTTAATGGTGAAAAGTAGATAGACTCATTCAAGCAGCTTTACAGTTAAAGATACCCAAACACTGAATCATTTGTTCTGCCTCATCTCATGCTCTGGTGGCTAAATTCATTCACTATAAACAAAATTTCCTATTATTGTGTCAACAAGTAAAAGCACCACTTTCAAAGCAAACATTAATTTAAAAACTGAAACCAACAATCTGTTAACATTTGCAATTCCCAAAAATTAGCAGCAGGAATTCCTTTGAGTAATTAAACTACACATTGAACTGTCCAAAGAAAGAACAATAGCTTCCCACTCTTTTTCATGGATGACATGATAAATATAATGATTTATTGGAAAATTATTCATCCCTTAAGCTTTGTTGTTGCTGAATAATTCCCACAGTCTTCCCCAGTGTAATGGTCTCTAGAGATGTCTGGTTTTAGATCTCATGATCCTCATAATATTGTTTCCCTAAAATATATTGTACGATGTGTGCCCATCTTTGTGAAGAGCTTCCTTAATTATCTATTTATTACTACTATACACAATAACTTACATGCAGATCAATAAAGGAAGGAAAATGACCATCCTGCTTATCCAACAGGAAAATTCCTTCCATTCTATCGTTTATCAGATTGTTACCAACATGTTTCAAAATGAAAGTTAAATTCATTTCATTTTTCAAGAGCTTAGAGGTTTTCAGTTTTATGCCTGTTACCTGTGAATATCCCCTAGTTGAAAGATCATCTGGGATTCAGAAGTGCTAGGTAAAGGAATTCTTGGTAATGAGAATTCAGGTGAGCATTTCACAGACATAATTCAGATCCTCAGATATGCTTCTTTCATGTCAAAACTTTGCCCCACTTGTGGAGGCCTATCCAAATCCCTGCCACATTGAAAAATCTTCAAAATAACTCTTGAAAATGTATTTGTAAAAGATGTGTTTGCAGTATTGTGATATATACAAATGTGGACATAGGCATAAATGACATATCCTAATAAAAGAAGCACAACTGGTAAGCTTCAATAAGAAGGTTTAAAAGAATAACTAACAAGTGTGTCCCTCAGATTTTTAACCCATCTTAAATATCACTCTGTTCTGTTGTTCTGTCCATACTCAAAGAGCAATTAATAGCAATCCTGCCCTTCTCACTGGCTGAACACTAAACTACAGTATTTATACTCATTTAAGAAAATTAATTTCTTGCTAAAACCCTTAAAGTACCTATTGGTTCCATGTCTTGTGACTAATAATGCCATCCAAAACACTAACCATCTTAACTGTAAAGTTAAAACATGTTTTCTCACATGGGGACTTTATTAACTTTCTCAGAGAAGGAAAACACTGATAGGAACCATTCAATTGTCCTCCCTGGAAAATGTTCTTTCTTCCTACTCCAGATAAAAGATTTATCTAAGATCAGAAGTCAGATGATATACACCCAAATGCTTGTGAATATATTCAGAAAAAAGTGGTACAGTGGCTATTTGTGGAAAATGCTAAAGACCCACAGTACATAAGTGTCTTTCTACCTAAATCATATAGGGAACTTTAGGTCTGATATTTTTCAAGAGAACTCAGAAACCACTAAGGTTCACAATTTTTAATGTTTGACATAATGCAATTGGACAGAAGCAGGGCTCACCCTTGCTCCCTTCCCAACAAATCCTGCATGTCAAACATTTTTATTTTATAACTCAGATGCAAACATTTGCTGCAGGCTGAAACTTGGCAAGTTGTATTTCATCCAGGGAACAATTTTAAACAAATTAAAGAAATATCAGTTTATTTTAAAATGTATGAGTGCCAATACTTTTCCCTTCCATCCATATAATGCCATTAAGGGTTGATTTATCAAAATTAATTTAGCAAATGAGTAGTTGTAACCAGAGATAATTGTTTCAAAGTGGAAATAACAGAAACAAAGCCAGCCAATATGTAAAGGTCTAAAATATAATCTACAATACATAACATAGTAATAATATAACTAAATGACTGGAATTGTCTCAGGGAAAGAAATGAAATAATACAAATAAAATTATTGCTTTGGCTTTTATGTGCTTCAATTAGCTCTCAGAGTTATTGAAGATACCTACTTCTAAATAAAACCAAATGCATAGCTTTACTAAAAAACAAATTGATCCAAACTCTGCAGTGATTTCAAATTTTCAAAGGCAGACTGTTATTTTTCACAAAATAATTTAATCAAAATGTTTTCTAAAATAACATCATTATCTTTAAAAATACACTAATCTCTCTTTCTCATCCAACAATCTTCATAAACTTGCCATCAAATATTCCATCCTTTTCAGATTACATTAGAACTTGGACGACTTGGATTTTTTTTCACAGCTGAAAAAAACTGAATTTTTGTTCTTAATAGATTTCACATCTTACATCAATTTCTAGACATTTGTATACTAAAGTAACTTTGCCATGAGGTAGGACAACCCCAAATAAGAGATACCAAGTACTTCAGAAAGTAAACAAGGGAGAGGCCACCCTATTTTTCAGAGAGAGGGGAGAGATATGTAGGGTTGTCAGATTTTGGTTGCAAAAAAACAAACTAACCCCTAGATAGCAGCAAAGAGATATAGTGGTAGCAACAGCTCTTTATAGCTCATAACAAAGACTTTAAAAAGTCCATCTATTTTGTATTTTATTTTATCACATGCGTAACATTCACTGATAGGAAATTTACAAAGCTAAAAGACGCATGGAAGAATATAGACACAATAAAAGCAGGTCAGAATTAAGACACATGTGAAAAAGACTGCTGGGTGTAGGCAGTGCAGGAACCTTTTCTGACCAAAGAATATAGCATGAGTACGCCTACTACTAAAGAGTATTGTTGCCTCTATTTCTTGGAAAAGAATACAAGAAACAGTGAGAGGTGAACCCTCACTGCCTAACCAAAGTCTAAAAAAAAAAATCCAAGATATGATCTGGAAAAACTTGACAAACTTGCTAATATGATAACTTGGTTGAATATGGATCAGGCAAAAAAAATATGTTTAAGAATTTCCACTTTACTATTGGTGAGGAGATGATTCTGCCTCTTTGCTTGGTGAAGTTCTTTTTCAAGTTTTCAACTTTCATTTGAGAATAGGGTAATCCTATAACATTATTTTTCTTTTAATTATTGAGAGTAGTTGGTGAAAATGCACACACACAAAATGTTTGTTCATTAATGTATTCCAGTAGATGGACTAATATTTTCATTATCAGTCAGTATGCAAATAAGCCATCTCAGAGGCACAATTTGAAGCTTTCTCTAATGGAACCCATGCTGATTCTTTTTCATTTTTCCCTTTTTATATATAAAAATATATATATAATCCCATGCAATATCAGTGGCACATAAATTTGGTAGATAAATAATAAATAAAAATATATAGTAGTAAAATCATATACAAATTCAGAAAAATAAATAGAATAAAAATAAGAAAAATATATGTAAAGAGTGATTTTCAATCTTCATCAAAACAAGTAAAAACAAACTTCAACCCTAATAATGTTAAAAATAGCTCTTCTTCCCATAATCCACCTGTTACATATATGTAAATCCATAAATCAGGAAGTAATAGTTTCTAATTTGTTGTTCTCTGTGTAGAAAAAAAAAGTGTAGATAGTTAAAAGAACTTGATTCTGTTTAATGCCTATGTTAATACATCAATATTGCAATCTGGTAGAGTTGCCTTCTTTCTTTTTTAAAATTTCAAACAAATAAAGATTTACATTTGCAAAGTCTGTCAGCATGGAATCATAGAACTGAAAGAACTTTTAGAACATTATGTTCAACTGTTTGCTCATTACATAAATCCATATGAGGCTTCTGTTTGATACATGGAAGGAAAATCTACTGTACCTGGCTTCTCTTCACTGGTTGTTAAGTGAAACTTCTCTCATTGTTGAATATTTTACTAATATCAAACCACAATCTGCTGTCTTGTAATGAAATACTGTACATTATTCCATGTCCTGCTCTGTGAAAAGTCAGAGGATAAATCTTGGCATTCTTCTCTATAACATCCTGTCAGATAGCATATTTTCCTCAGCCTTATCTTCTTAAGGTTAAATATTCCTAAGTCTTTCAATTAATCTTCACATCTCTTTCACATGATTTATTTTCTATTTTAGAGCTATCTGATAATCCTGGCTGCCATCCTGTGAATATATTCCATTTTATCTGAATTCTTCTTAAAATATGATAGTCAATGCTGGGCATAGTATTTGGGATGGGATTTACCTCAGCATAGGATAGAGGTATTGCTTTCCATTAGTATTAGAAACCACACTTCTGCTGTTGAAGCCTAAATTTGCATTTGTCTATTTTGCAGGCACATCATAATGCTGATTGATATATAGTTTGTAATTAACTACAGTATTGCTTCAAGATCTGTCTTTCTAGTATCTGTCGTACTATTGGCAAAGTTTCCTCTATTTCATTTTTGTATCTTAGAACTAAATTTGTTTATGTTAAACCTCAGTGATATTTTCAGCATTTCTATAAACTATCAACACAATTTCAGATGTTATTTCTATCTTTAGAATAATGTCATCCTACTCAGTTCTGTGACAAAAATCTAAATATTCCACCCCTATCTTCATTAATAGAAATATTGAAGAATGCAAGATCTAATACTGAATGTTACACCAGTAACATTCAATACCTACTCAACAACCAATTTAATGAAAAACTACTCATAAGTCAGTAGAA
Source organism: Pseudoxenodon macrops (assembly GCA_032467955.1). Lineage (NCBI taxonomy): Eukaryota > Metazoa > Chordata > Lepidosauria > Squamata > Pseudoxenodontidae > Pseudoxenodon > Pseudoxenodon macrops. The sequence goes on along the minus strand of JANHFT010006244.1, from coordinate 28,351 downwards.
TTTTTAAGGTAGGCATGTATCCATTTAATTGGCATGACATGCAATATATTCTAATGATCTTATTATTCAAAATATCATAGGGCAGACTACCAAATAATTATTGAGATCACAATATATTACACATATAGCATTTTTGCAATCTGCTAAGGACATTATTTGATAAAAAAGCCAAAATGCATGCTGGTTTCTGTAGTCACTTTATCATTTTCAATCTATTTACATATTAATTAATATATGTACTTTTGCAAGATTTTCCAGGTATCAAAATCAGACTGTACTCATTGTTTGGGTATGTATGTTTAGACAGAAAGAGAGAGTAAGACAGATCTCTCTCTCTCTCTCTCTCTCTCTCTCTCTCTCTCTCTCTCTCACAGACACACACACCAGGGTGGGTTCTAACTTACCTCACCGCCAGTTCGTTGCCTCCCGTGCCACGTGGGCGTGCCTTGTGTGCACATGCACACCTCATGCGCGCGCAGTAGAAAAAACCTGAAAATTAAAAACAAAAAGGCCAAAGACAAGATGGCGATGCATGCGCAGTGCCGAAAACTTGGCTTCTGCACCTGCGCAGAAGAAAAAACAAACAAACAAAAAATTTAAAAAACATTTCCCCCAAAAAAAATTTAAAAAAAAGATGGTAGTGTTCACGGAGCAGAACCGGCTCCGTGACCTCACCAGCATCCTATTACCTAATCGGTTGAACTGGTCTGAATCGGTAGGACCCCACCTCTGACACACACAGAGAGATCCTTTTAATACATTGAACAGGCTTGTGAGAACTGTGGTAGCATTGTCAGAAACATCTATACATACATGTATGGGCAAAGTGTGTCATTTATGGGTTTTCATGGAGAAACATCAAAGGGCAGTTCAGTCAAACCTTTGTCAAAGATTTGCTCTGAATATTTGCAGAGCTCTGTTATAATGTTTCTTTTTTGCTTTTTTAATGTAAGTTGTCCAAAATGTTTTTTTTAAATAATTTTTTCTCGATAACAGCTTCTTTAACATACATTTTCTAGATGTCAGGTTTGGGGTATCTATTGCAAACTAATTCTAATTATGGAAACATTCAGAAGTTATGTTGCCCCCTATACCTTTTTTGATAGATTATTTTGTATTGGGAAATGAAAATTATTTGTAGATATCTTCTGATGATAATGTGTCAGTCTTGCGATATTGTCTAGAGAAGCCAGAGGTGGGTTCCTACCAGTTCTATCTGGTTCTATAGTAGTAGTGGTAACTCTGTGATGATGTCACTGAGCTGGTTCTGTCGGTGTTTCCGTGGGCCGTGCCATCTTGGATTTCTGCGCATGTGCAGAAGCTAGTTTTTGACTGGTGCATGCGCTCGAGGGGCAACCCTGAGCGAACCGGCAGTAAGAAAATTCAGAACCCACCTCTGAGAGAAGCATACCAAAAGTAGTAGGTTTAACGTTGTTGTAGGATTACATTAACAGAACCTTGCAAGTCTAAAGTACATTTCTCTCATGTTGTCTTTATAGCCGAAGAAAACAGGGAGGGTCCCTTCTGAGATGTTTACCATGGCTCCATTTCTTTTGTGTTGTCAGCTGCTGCTGTTCTAACCATTGTCTACAACTATTCTCTCTGTCTCCAAAGGTCATTCTCATGAACTATTAAATATGTTCTTCTAATGCCGATTTGGAACAGAATGACAAACATTTGTTCCCAACAGATTTTTGTACTTTTGTCACAAATCGCTAAACTACAAGACAATGCTCAAAAAGGTAGCTATTTCTTAGCAGCTGCAGGAACGTAGGAACTACCTTCTTCTAGTAAACTCTTTTGTTTTGCTAGATCCTCATGGAAAGAGTATTGCAGGACTCTAACCTGGATGATTAGGAAAAGAGAACAATGAGAAAGCTATTTCAGTAACAACCTTGTTCCCTCTCAAATAATTTTCTCCTACAAATCTGAATGTTCTTTCTATTGCTTAAAAATTCTCAACAAACTTTTGGGACTTGAATAATTGCAATATGGGACGGCTTTTTAATCTCCATTCTTCAGTTACATTTTAACTATGAGATAATTTTACGACTTTATTCTTTCACTTTTTTTTGTTTTAGATTTCATTTTATGTAGACTATTCAATCATTTTTAAGTGGAGAGGATATAAATGTTGTAAAATCAATCAATAAAGGAAACATTACCAAACCCACTACTTCATTACTATAAATAAGAAAATAAAATTTCTATAGTCAATTTCCTGACTGTTCTGCTTGGTATGTTGTGGAAGAGAAAGAAGAAACATAGGGAGGAAGTGCAATTTAACTGATACAATTTTCCTGAAATACCAAAAAATGGATTGGAAGAAAGCCCAGGGAACTTGTTTTCCAAGTCTATAATTCTTTTTATGGTCACAAAACACAATAAAGTGAATTAATGGCAGATTGAAAAATTATTATTGCTTTATTTTACAGTGCACAAATAGCATGAAATAACTCTTCAAGAATGCTACCAGCATATTATCCAGGAGCATTTTTGTTATGAGAGAAAGCAGACACCAAAAGAAACAAAGCAAGAAAAAATGAAAAAGAAAGGAATTTTTAAAATGTTAGCAGAAGCTACCGATTTACTTTTTTATAAACCTTCATAGGTTTCCATTAAGCAATACTAGACTATAAAGAAACAGACTATACTCACTAAGAATGTAGAAATGGTGATTATATGTCTTTGATAGAAAAATGTTCCCATTAGTAAGAAGTATCGAATTGCACACATCGAACAGAAGGGCAGCCCTGAAAAACCTTGATTAATTTGTGACCTAATTGTGATTGCCATTATAGGGAGACAGTAAAACTTCTAATTGTCATTTGTTTTCATTTAACATAGAGATGGAATTAGAAGTTGGGAACTATTGTGCCTAAGTCACAAATAAATTCATATTATGTTTATGTTAACCAATATAATTCAAAACAATGTTGAGTAATATGAGATTGTGAAATATTGCAGTTATCAAGTGATTAATATACATTTATGAGACACGTTTATGTTGGCTGACCACAATGAATGGATTCAGGTTTTGTTTTTTTAAACTGAGTGGTGGGATTTATGAGAACTATCTGAACAGATCAACTAATCTTTGATATTTGTTTTAAAATAAGCTAGTATGCTGAAATATAGGAAAGGCAAATCTATTAATCATGGAATTACTAGGAATTCCTGCACCAGAGGTATCTCCAAAGTTATATGTTTCATTATGTCAGTATCAGAGGTGGGTTCCTACCAGTTCTATCTGGTTCTATAGAATCGGTAGTAACTCCGCGATGACATCACGGAGTAAGTCCTGTTGGTGTCTCCATGGGTGCTGCCATCTTGGATTTTACTTCTGTGCATGCGCAGAAGCTAGTTTTTTATTGCTGCATGCGCACAAATGCACGTGCTTCATGCATGTACATGTAGCGCAACCATGAGCGAACTAGCAGCATAAATATCCGGAAACCACACCTTGACAGCATGTACATGTGTCCTCCCCTTTTCCCTTTCCCTTCCCTTCCGTTTCCTTCCTTTCTGTTTGAAACTGGAACACGACTGAATTTTCTACTAATGTGGCTTCTGATGGCCCATTTATCTATTGATGGAACTCTGGAGTTCCCTTGCAAGAGACCCAGACTCCCCATGCATACCGTAGTTTTCCAAATCTACAGTATTTATTATCGCTAAATACAAACTCAGTGGAAACTTTTTGTTGTCATACACACAAACGTACATCCAATACCTAATGAAAACAGTCTTTATGCTATGACATTTTCAGCAAAACCCATATTAAAACAATAGCATTATTATCAAACCCATGGGTAGCATGAGTTTTCAAGATTCCAAGATTCTTCAAGCAAGCTATAAAAAAAAGAGACAAAATATTGAAAGGCATTGAATTTGTGATTAATATCTAAGCCATTTCTGAAAATGCACACATTTATGGCATGGAAGAGCTGATTGCAGATGTACACATTTTAAAATCTTAATATAAATATTTCCTTATCATATCTTTTATTCCACAACTATACTCCCAAATTACTTTTTTTAAACAACATGTTCCACTCATTATTCCTGTCTTACCTATTTCCATACATTTATCACATTCATCTTTAACTCAGTGGTTTTATTAGATAAAGCAATATTTTAAGTAAATATTTGTCTTACATTTTCTGTAAAGATTGGTGAATTACTTGGGAGATGAAAGGAACAGACAGCATCTACAATCAGCAAGAAAACTAAATTTATCTCAACATGGAAAGCCTGCCATCTCAATGCAAATAGGCAGAGAAGAAATTGAAGTACTAATAGGACCTTATCGCCTAGGTTCAAAAAGTTCATAGGAATAGTGCCTTTAGCTATGAAATAAAGAGATTGCTACTTGAAAGAAAAGCTATGACAGATCTAGACAAAATATTAAAGTACAGAGACATCATATTAACAACAAAATTCATTCTGTGTTCCCAGTTGTACTATCATAACTGTGATAGCTGGACTGTCATAAAGAATGAACAAAGAAAAATATATGCCTTTGAATAATGGGACTAGAAAAAAATGTATAGAATGCCTTGAACCGCAAAAGAAGAAGCCAGATGATATTAGACAAAGTAAAACAGGCTGCTCACTGGAAATATTAATAAAGAAACTAAAATTTTAATGTTTTGGATTCATAATATGAAAGTAAGTATCACTGGAGAGAACCTCAAATCTTGGAAAAATCAAAGACAATAAAAAGGCATACTGAAAAACTAGATTGTAGGTATTATCATGAAGACACAAGCATGAGCTACAGGAACTCAAGAAAGCAGTTACTGACAATCAATCTTGGTGAACTGATGTCCATCAGGGAATGAAGAATCAAAAGCATTTGAATGAATGAACTCAAGCAGTATCTTTCAACTGATATCTTCCAAAATATATGTTGGTTCTGCTGATTCTGGTGCTAACATACTGCTAACTATGAGTTCCAGATTCAGTATCTATATTTATTTTCCCTGTCAACTCTTATATATAAGTCTTTTGCAACTCTGCTACCAAAAGAGCATCATGTATTGCAACAATATAGCAATAGCACTTAGACTTATATATCCATTCACAGTGCTTTACATCCCTATTTAAGCAGTTTTCAGAGTCAACATATTGCATCCAACAATTTGGGTCCTCATTTTACCCACTTCGGAAAGTGGAAGGCTGAGTCAAGCTTGAGCTTGGTGAGATTTGAAATGTCAAATTGCAGTCAGCCGGCAGTCAGCAGAAGTAGCCTGCAGTACTGTACTATAACCACTGAATCACCGTGGCTCAATATGCTCATTTTCTTTTTTCCTACCAGCACTCTAAAGGCAAAAAATATTCTTGTCCCCCCTCCCCTTGACATCTCAAGTCAGTGACTCATGGTTTCTTTCAGTCACCTGTTGTCCAAGAGAGAATCTTTTCACAGGAATGATCTTTGTAGACAAGCAATTTAGAACTGCTAATTGCTAATAAACTCTGGGGATATTTAAAATATTCATAACTGCCATAAAAACAAGCAATTAAAATTACAAAATAATCTACTCTCCCCTGGTGTCTATATTCCATAAACATTAAAATTATAAGCTCCACTTCTGTCCTTTCTGCTGTTCTGAAATGGAGGTGCCATCTAGATCTGCAAGGCAAAGTTATTCCATAGGAATTCTGTCCACTTCCTCAAATATCACATAGAGGACGCTAAACATTCGCATTCAAGATACATGAACTGGATGATCCTGCAAGTACCCATTTGGGGTAATCATTTCTATTCCAAAAGTTCTCTGGACTGGATGTTAATTTCAAGTCAGGTTTCTATATCCTTAGCTTAGGCAGCTAGACAGTTTGACAGTTAGATTATGCTTTCTAAAGGAAATGAGACACTGATATAGACAAAAGGAAATGTTTTTGATTTGAATCTTACATCTACTCAATGTTTCTTTTCCCATAGAAACCATACTCTGAATGTCTAATTTTTACAGTCATCCTTGGGATCAAATATATTTAGGTACCTTTAATAATTTATGAATATAGAAAAATGTTACACACATTCTCTTTCCTTCTATCCTTTCTCCATGTCTCCTCACTTCCAAATATTTCCCTATGTATCATCTGATCTAAAGTGGCAAGATAGTGATAGGAAGACCCTCAGCCTGACTAATTCCAGAATTTAGTGTCTTTCTTTGGTTAATGGATCTTAAAAAAGAATAACAACAAGAAAGTATCATGTTTTTCTTTTACATTGGCTTTACAAAATCATGAATGTTGAGAAAACATCATGAATTTGAAGATTCTTTATATATCTTCCCCAATTCTCAAAATGGTGAGCACTGCATTGTTATAACAGCTTGAGATGATTCTGTATAAAATAGTTTTGGGATCTACACAGAGCAAGCATCACAGATTCTTCTCCCTCAAATCCATAACCCACTTGAATCTTAGACATTCCCCAACATAAGAACCACAAAATATGTTGTACGTGGATTTTTATTTACCTTTGTTGGGATATTTATGAAAAATGATTTGAGTGAGAAAGATACATGAAAACTAAATGCAAAGTTGTACTACATTGCACTTTCCCTGCTATGTTCATGATGCTCAGTAGCTTTGAAGAAAACACTTTCTTTTTAAAAACAAAACAAACCCCTGACTCCATACATCTTTGTTTTGCCATCTTACAGTATGTTTGTAATTTTAAGCATTTTAACAGAAAATGCCAGAAATATGTTTATTGTTAATAGAACAAACATGAATCAATGGAATTAGTGGTAAATGATAAGTATTTATTCAGCTAAGCTGTCAAAAGGATAATCAATTAATATATAAAGATCAGATTCTTTGAGATATGTATTTCAGGAATATTTGCAGTTCTTTACCTTAATAAATAGACATCTTGAACCAAACAGGAACTAAAAACCTTAAGTCTGTTTAAAAACTGCTACCTGTAGTTCACAGGGAAGTTATTTACAATAGTTCTGGCACTTTTCCAATGCAGAAGTTGCAATAATACTTAAATCAATGGCCTTTCAAAAGGTGTTACAAGCAAAACAAAGCACTGGCTGATTAAATAACCAAACCTCTTTTCATATTAATCACAACAAATGTGATGAATTTCACTGATGTAGAAAATTAGCCACCTTTTTGCACGTCTCTCCAATTTTGATTTCCTCCTGGAGAACACAGCCTTGTGAATTATTGCTGTAGCTTTTCTAATGCGGTTGAAATCCATTATTTCTTCTAGAATTATGAGTCTTGTTAGTGGAAATCCCAGTGACTGCTTTTCCAGCATCTGCAGTGCGGTCATTTATGATTAACAGCATGCTCATTAAAAAATGAAAGAATCAGATTTGTGGCTTTCAGACGGGCGGGAGTAGAGAATGGAGGAAACAGTTATTGAGGCTTCAGTGGAAACAAATAAGCCCACTCTGCTGCTTCCAACTGACACAGCTGTCATGTAAGCATTTGCTGCTGCCGAACAGCTTAGGGATTCTAACCTACAAGGCCATGTAGCCATATGCAAACAATATAGTATTGATGACAGGTTTACAGCACAGGAGACAACAAGTGCAGCTGTTAGCTACTGGTTTCTATAGTATGAGACAAATGTGTGCGGATGCTCTTTTTTGAAACTGTATGTTTGCAGATGCCTGGCATCAGGCCTTTATGGTGGCACTAAGAATAGTGGAGCCATCGACAATTGTCGGTGAGGACTTTGTTTTACATCTCATTATGCTCTGAAAAATCATGTGCAATATGTCAGAGTTTCTGGCAATCTGAGGCAAACATAAACTCTTCCTTCTTACATGAGAAGCCACAGGCAGCACCCAAAGTAAATAACTTGTAAGTGTCTACTCTGCATAATTCAGCTTTCTTCCAAAAGACAAGCTTCTAGAAGTTTCCAGGAAAAGCTATTAGCAGTGAGAAGACAGTAAAGGAATAGAAGCTAAATCCAGAAAATGAAATAGAAGTGGAAAGCCGGATTTATAGCGTGTATTGGCATGTGTGTGCATGCATGTGTGTATGTGTAATAATTCTACAGAGGAATGATTGAGTCTGTCATCTGCACCTCCATAACTGTCTGGTTTGGTTCTGCAACCCAACAAGACA
>JANHFT010006243.1:56839-73642 GCA_032467955.1 Pseudoxenodon macrops | reverse complement strand
CTTCACTCACCTCGTTAGGTCTGAAAAAAAGCTTTGAAAAAGCTACATTCGGATTATAAAACACACCCAAATTATCAACCCCAATTAGGGGGAGAAAAGGTGTGTCTTATACTCAGAAAAATACGGTAATTCTGTAGTCTCCTGGTTAATGTACTATCGCCATATACTAAATAAATAAATGCATCCTTTTAATACAAAATATGTGTCAGGCCAGTTTGGATGCCTTCATAGATAGAAGAAACATATTACTTCCTTCACGTTTATCTGGAGATTTAATCTATAGTAAGTAGAACATTTGACTTTGTCCGTGGACTTAGTCAAACACAAATACACTCAAATACAGACACCCATTTTGAAGAGCTACTGGGTTTCTTTTTGATTTCCCAAGAAGTGCTTCTAAGTTTTATCCAAGAGGAAAAGCGAAGGGATGTTTCTCTGGACAACATTCAAATGGGATTTCTAGCAAGTGAATCTGCTGCTGAGCTTTATAATTGCATTATTTATCTTCCATTCAGAGCCCCTCCCCCATCAAATCAGGGATTGTGACACTTTCATTACGTTTCAACATTCATCCCTGAATTTTGGTCTGATTTCAAGACTCCCTCCCCAATCAAAGACACCCCTGTCGCTTAAGAAGACAACGAAGAAAGAAGTTAATGGTCAACTGGGAGAGACTACCCAGTTGAAACTGGACCAACTTCTTTTAATTACTCCTCTATTTTTTAAAGATGCCATTCATTCTCTTCTCTCCCCTCATCTCCATCTGCATTGTGAAGACTGTCCACCAACCAGGTTCTTTTCTTGTAATTAAAACTGCAGCAGAATTACATTGATGTGCTGCTGCCATGTTCCAATTTCCAGCATGTCTCAGTATTTTTAATTATAAGGGCAGGAGGGGAAGGTGATAGCACTTCACAGGCACACACAATAGGCTGAGAAAAATATCGGATTCCCAAGAAGAATAGACCACTAAAAGTGTGGTTCAAGATAATCAGCAGTGAGGATTAACAGGTCCAGGAATAACAGCAAGCAAGGCTCTAGGTTGCCTCTGTAAGTATTAACCTACTGGCACTCTTTATTTTAATTATAACAACTCTGGTGCCACTGCTTGGGATGTTCCTGGAAAGGTGATATGGACTGAGCGTAGGGAAAGCTCATTCTAATAATGAACAAAGCTCCAGGTTAGTTTCATCAAAGTAATTATGCTTCCCGTGAGCATCACCATAATTAATATGGGTAAAGTCAACGGTGCCTAAAACTGGATCTGGGCTTGGAAACGAAAACCAGACCTGCTGTTGATTCTACTACTCTGATCAAATAAAGAGGAACAAGAAGAAAGGAGAAGAAACCCACTTTCTGAATGTTAATTTTCTCGGTAGACAACAGTGTTTGCTTGAGATAGACTGGATAACTTGATTTTAAGCTGTTGTAAGATCAATGTTTTTTAAAGGATGAAAGGAATGAGTCCTCTAATGACAGACCTATCATTCTCTTACTGTCACCAGTAAACTTTGTGCCAAAATTTTAATTCTTAGATTGAAAGTCTGGAGTGATAAACCTACAGGAATTAAGAAGAGGTTGGCTGTTGTCTAATTCTAATCATTAAGATGAGAAACACACACAGTCTGTTGGTAACTGTGGTTTTCGTCACCTTAAGATTTAAGATTTAAACTCTGGTGTTGTTGTTTCTTTTGTGCAGTCCCAAAGAGAGCTTATGGGCAAGCCCCTCTTTGGCTAAAATTTACAAATTTTTAATCAGAATATCCAGGTCAAATGAGGTTTATATTTATTGTTGGAAAATTACTGCCAGTAATTTCCAATTTAGCTGACACACTCCTAGTCAAATGCTTTTAGATGTAACAGACCTGTTTGATCCCATTCTATTCTCATATGGAGTTTTAACTGCAGTTTTTGTTGATAAACAGTTTAGCAGATAAATACTTGTATTAAGTCCTTATCACACAGCAAAAATGTTGATTAGTAGCCTTGTATCAACTGTGATTTGCAGCCATTGATTCTTTCATTCTGCAACACTCTGGGCTATAACTTAATGTGTTTTTTTTATATTTTCTGTCATCATGATACCAGTATTCTTCAAATTCCTAATTGAGGTATCATTCCCCCTCCCCCATTATCAGATCCTAATCTCTTTATGTTTCAGTTGAATGTACTTTTTATGATAGCACAGAACAGTTTGGATTTCTGAAAGACTTCATTCTTATTGGTTAAGAGTTAGATGCTGGTACACTTTGAGGCTGTAAACATTACAAAGTAGTTTTTCCTGTCTTTTGCTTTGATTGGCATGGGACCACGAATGTCTAAAAAAAAAAGTTTCAGTGGCTGACTGACTTGTTTGAATTCAACCCTGGGAAAAATGTTCCTTTTTCCTTTTTCTTTGACATCACTATTAAGCTCATTAGAGCTTTTTTTTTCTTTATCCATTAGTATAACACAAAGCCATATATATTCCATTAGCAATACTAAGGAGTGTTTAGGCTGAGTAATAGTGAATACAGCATCATCAGCCTATAGTACAGTAGCTTCAGTTTTATGTTGTGACATGGCTAATTTAACTCCTATTCTTTCAATGTATTTCTATTGCCAAATGTGCTAGTGCCAATAAAAATAAAGATGGGAAAGGAGATAATCTTGGCTTGTATTGACAATCTTGGCAGTGTTATGATAAATTACCACTTACATTTATCGTACTCCAATATAACATGAAAGACCACTCCAAACTGTCAAAAGCTTTTTCTCTATTTAAAAAGAAGACAGAGCTTTTTATTTCACTAATAATATTCAGAATATGTCTAATATTATTTCTCACTTATCTCTTTGGAGCAATTCTAGATTTATCAGAATGTATAATTCTGGTATATGTTTGTATGTGTTTGCTTTTCAAGAATTGCCATAAAATGCTTGCAAACTACATTCAGTAAGAAATTAGGTCTGTATGATTCTCAATGTCTCACCCATCTCTTTCCTAGTGATTCCCACATTTTCCATTTCCATTTTTTTTTTGGTTTTCCCCTCCTACTTCCCACCCTGAAATACCTGTGCATGGAACATTCAGTATATGTTCTGAGTTCATGCTTTGATCAAATGTCTATGGTCTGGAATGGATGGATCTGATGGAACACGAGTCTTTGGGTATGGACAAGGGCTGTCCAAACTTTCTGCTTCTCTGTGTATGGAATAGGTTGTGCACAGAACATTTTGACTTTGCCATGCCTGGTGGATGATTTTCCACTAAGAAATGCTGCAAAACTGTTCTGGCAGCATTTATTCTGGGGGCAATGGCTAATCTCTTCTGGTGGATGATTTTCAGTGCTGGAAAATCTTACTCTTACGTTATTGCATTTTACCTTTTAATCTTTTTGGAGACATATTTCACTCATATATGATTGGACGGACATAAAAGACTAGTATAACAACCTGGAATTGTGGGTGTTCCATCACTGCAGACAAAGATTGGGCAGCTATTTGTCTGGGATGGTACATGAGGATTCTTGCCTTGAGCACAGGATTGGTATAGATCAGTGATGGGTAACCTTTTTGCCATCGAGTGCCAAAAGCATGGGGAGTGTGTGGGAGGTGACACGCACACGTGCCCACACCCATAATGCAATGTCCTCCCCCGTGCATGCACGTACAACCACCACTCCTGCAGTTCCCCCCCTCCCCATGCATGCGTGAAGGCCTCATTCTGGTGGCCCGTTGGGCTGTTTTTTGCCCTCCCCAGGCTTCAGGGGGAGGGCAAAAACAGCCTCTCCCACCCCTTGGAAGGGCAACAATCAGCTGGCCAGCACACGCATATGTGCTGGAGCTGACATAGGGCAATGCCTCACGTGCCCTCAGTTATGGCTCCATGTGTCATAACGGGTCTAGATGATATCCAAGGTCTCTTCCACCTCTGTGATTCTATGATCTCTGAATTCTATGATCGCTGAATTTAATAAATTAATACACTAACAATTCAACTTTGCAAAGCTCACAGAAAGCATTATGGGGAGATGAAAGAATAGTGGAAGACACAGCTCTGTTTCTGTTGCTACAGGTAATCCTTGCAACTACAACTGAGGCCTGAATTTTGATCGTAAGTCATTGTGGTCCTAAGTCAAGTAAACATGTGACTAGACTGGGTTTTTACAACCATTTTTATGATGGTTATTAAGCAAATCATGTCATAAGTCTTTATTCAGCTTATCCAATAGGCATTTTTGTACATTTATTCATTAATTTTTTATCCCAACTTTATTACTTTATAAATAACTCAAGGAAGTGGACATACGTAATATTCCTTCCTCTTCCTATTTTCCCTATTACAACAACAACCCTGCAATATATGTTGCATTCAGTTAGAGGGACTAGCCCAAAGTCACCAGCTGATTTTTCCTACTTAAAGTGGGACTAGAATTCAGTCTTTTGAGTCTAGACTAGCACCTTTTCCCCTATACCAAACTTTTGGCAAAAAATGGCAAAACAAAAACCAAAACCCACACAATACCATGTGTGCACAGAATCCTACTACCGGTTGTAAATGTGAGATAGTTGCCAAGTTCCCGAAATGCAATTATATGAGTGTGGGTGTAGTGTGGCAATTGTAACTTCAAGCATAGGCTGTAAGTAACTTTTTTCAAATGTTTCATAACTTTGACTGGCCATTAAGCAACCGGTCATAAGCCAAGGACTTATGAAGTTCCAACTGGACTGCGTGCTTTCAAATTTTTCCGATTTCTTTTTCTGTGTCTTATTGAGATTGGTTCTCCTTTAGAAAATAAGAGTTTAGTTTTAAACATTTGGGCTTTGGCTAAAAATCATCTATGCAAGTATACATTTAGGCTCCAATAAAGAAGAATATTTGTAGCTCAGGGCTGAAATGAGGGGTCTTGGTGCTCTCTGAGTTTGATTGTTTTCTTGCAGGCATTTTATTACCCAAATTAGGTAAGATCAGCAGCACTAGTTTGGGTAATGAGTAATGGACCGTCTGGGTAAACGGTACCCAGTTTGGGTAATGGAACATCTGCAAGAAAACAACCAAGTTCAGAGAGCACCAAGGACCCATCATACATTTAGGCTATTCATTACTTCAGAAAGCGATTTGTATTTATTTTTGGTTACTTTTCTTTCTAATGATCTTTCCATAAAGGAAAAGTAGAAAATGTATTTGTAATGTTTATAGTATGCTCACCGATGGCATAGTTGCTGACTGTAAGTTTGCTTTGTAGCATGGCTGCTCTTTAATTTTACTTCAGCCCATTTAATCAGTTTGGATATTTTCATTACTTCCAGAAATCAGATAAGTTTGCTGAGGCTAAATTCAATTGTTTGATTTCTGTTTTACTAGATGGACATTTTCTGACTATCCGTTAAAATGGGCAGTTCTGTCCATGGAAGGATGGGCAGAGAGAAACCTTAGCAAATGCTTTCTTTCTATGCAAATTTTACAGTGATAAAATTTATCAGTGTTCATTTAAGCTAATCCTTTTAAAATAACCAGGAGGAATCTTTGAGTAGCCCCTGATCCTTTTATTGGCAGATCTTAAGAAAAGCTATTGCAATTATCATATTTCTTATACTGGCATAATGTATAATCTGTTACATTTAATCCATTATCTAGTTTAATTTCAACAATTGCCATTTCTTCAGTTCAATATGTACGCAAATGCAGATTTATCTTATACATGCTGATTTTGGATGCCTGTAGGTCCATTTCCTCCAGGAAAAGGTTGCCTGTTTGGTAGGCGCTAACAAGGCTTGCTCTGTGTTTTAACCCAAAGGAATGTCAATACCAGAAAATCAACAGCTCCCATCCTCAGAAGAAGTGTGGTCCTCTTCCTTATTATTGTTCTGAGGCCCACGAAGATCAGTTTTGCCAAAAGGCTTTGGGGCATGACGTGAATAGTATAATGATGATGGTTTGAGGATTTGGAGAGTTTTGCAGCAACCATTATGGTGGGATTTGCTTTGCTTTCAATTTAGCTTCCTGGATTGGGGTGTGTTTCTACTTACCTTCCCTACCAGTTCGGAGTTGCACCGAAGGTACGTGCACATGCGTCCTCATCACTTCCAGGTAAAAACCCTCTGTGCATGTGCAGAAGGCTTTATACATGTGCAGAGAGTTGTTTTTCAGCCAATTTGTGTCTGGAGCACTGATTTTGAGCCAGAGGACCAGTTCTGGGGTGGGTGGGTGTCCAGCTGGCCGCTGCTGCGGGTTTCACGAGCGGTGGGATATTCCTGCTACCAGTTCTAGCAATCTGGACCGAACCGGCAGGAACCCACCTCTGGAGTGTTTGCTGCTTAGATTTGTTACTGGGGAGAGTGCATATAAGCCCCCCCAAAATAAGTAAGTAAATGTCTTGTTTTGAGTGTAATAAAAGAACTGAACTGAACTCCTGCCATTGTCACAGGTAGTGACATTTAAATGCTTCAACTAAAGGTAAAGGTAAAGTTTACACATGTGTGCTAGTCGTTCCTGACTCTAGGGGGCAGTGCTGATCTCCGTTTCAAAATCAAAGAGCCAGTGCTGTCCAAAGACATCTCCGTGGTCATGTGGCTACCATGACTAAATGCCAGAACACTGTTACCTTCCCACCAAAGGTGGTCCCTATTTTTCTACTTGCATTTTTACAGGTTAGGTTAGCAGAAGCTCGATCAAATAATGGGAGCTCATTCTATTATGCGGCGCTAGGGATTCGAACCGCCGAACTGCCGACCTTTCTGATCGATAAGCTCCCTAATGCTTCAACTACAAAGGCCCAAATCCACCCTTTTGCTGATTCATGTCAAGTCTCTCTCCAATTGGATGAATTGATTTTTCCAAAAAAAATCAAAATGACCGTTCTCACTCACCAATATTGAATGGGGGCAGCAAATTGAGGTAGTGTTTCATTTTGTTCTCAGGTGATTGCCTTCTCTTAATTTCAGCAATAATCTCCTGACATTTGAAATCAGGCTACCCCAAACCTTCCACATTTAGATTTTCAGTCTGGAAGCAGGTTTTCAAAACTCTTGACTTAATTATCAAGTGCTTCAGGTTTTTTTTTTAGAGAGTCCTTCATAAATATTGTTTCCCCCTCCCCCCTGTTAGTCCTATACAGACAGTTTTAAGGCTTCTTTCTTCATTTAAGCCTGATTTTAAACTACCAGGGAACATAACTGAGACACACTAAACGTCATACCAGTCTATAGTCAATCAAAATGAGCAGCAGATTAAATAGCTACTTCTAATAACTACGATTATAGCAAGAGTTCTGTCCTTGACTATTTTTATCTCACTTATTTAAGAAAAAGGAAAAAAAAACACTTTTTAAGTCAGACTCGATGAAAGCATTAGCAAAATAAACCGTCTGCAGTTGGCTCAGCCCGATTTGATATTTACTGGCCTGTCAATGAGTAGCTGGAGAAAGCAGACACACACATTCTTTGTTTACCAGAAATTATGATAATTATGAGATGACATCTCCTCCATGCCAAATCATTAAAGGAGAGCAGGAAATAGAAAATCAAGCGCTAAAGAAGACAACAACATGAAGCAGGACAAATCAGTTGAAATACCTAAGGAAAACAAAGTTTTCCAACAATAGGAAGGGCCAAATGGGTATCTGCGATCCAGATACTCCCTGGAAATAATTTTTGTCTGTCCCCGTTTCACCTAGTGGCCTTGAAGAAAGGCATAATAATCCTCTGCCCACCAAACAGGCTAGGAATTCCACATTCACAGGCCTGCGTGAAGCAACAAAGTCTTTTCCAAAATTTGGCTTGCATTTTCTAAAGCAATTTGGGGTGGGGGTGGAGGTGGAGGAAATCTCAAAATGCTTTAGGCAAGACATTTGAATGGTGCTTTAATTTAAATATTAACTTGCAGATTGGACCAAAGGCAGAACAGCTGAATGAATTTGAAAATGACACGGGCCAGAAGTTATGACTCTTCCAGATGTCTAGCGGCATACTTTGCTCTGCTTGTATTGCCTCTCCCTATTTGGCCACCCCAACAAACCTTGGCAATTGTGCGGGCTTTGCTGTTTTCATGTGGATCAAGTTCACGACAAGAGACTTGTAGATTCTCTTCCACTATGTATCATCTGCCAATGGAAAAGCAGCCATCAATTGCTCACCCTCACACATCCTGGGGTGAGCATAAGTAGCAGCTGCCCAGAATGGCTGGCTTAGCCACTTATCAGGTTTCCCCACTAACAAGTGACAGGTGCAGGGAAGGGACATAAGGGGAAGCCAGAGAGAGGACTATTAACAGCCAAACTCATCTTAAACCAGTGCTGCAAAAGAATGATGCTGCCGGAATGAGTAGCCATAGCCACCAACTTCAAGAAATAATTGAACAAGTAGAAATTAAACAAACAAAGAAAGAACCCACAGAACAGGCAAGATGGCAAAGAACATGGTGTTGACATGTTGATGACAAATGTAAAGCTTTTCAGGAGAAAATGCTCTCATTACACAGGTGGCAAAACTCAGCTGAGTGCAATTGATCTGTACAGCAAAAGCCACTAAACCCATATTTAATAAACAGCCCTGGCACCATGACCATGAAATTTAATAATTTAATTATCATCCTGGGTTTTTTTTTCTACCCAAATTGCCAAGTGTGGCATACATAAAAATTGGGGCACATCTTTGAATGCACGGTTGTAGGTGCCACCTTGAGTTTTTTTGATCCTGGCTGCATAGGCCGTAGAGACCAGTATCCAGGGAGAGGAATAGATTTGCCTGAGGCAATCTAAAGTGTTCAGTAGTAGTTGAGCAGATCTCAGCTGCTGTCTGTGCCATTAATCCTTTGACAAAGAAGCACGCTAGATACCATCCATGTCAAAAATTATGTCAGAAGAGGAAGGAAAAGATGACTTTAAAGTTACAACTGGTAGAATAACCACTTCTACCTTTGCTATGGCTTTGGGATAAGATGATGATGAGGATCAAGAGGACAGGAGCAGGAGACCATATAGACCATCCTTAGTGGATTCATTTTTTGATGACACATTCTTTGGTGTTCTTTCATTGTCAACACATCAGGGGTGCGTTCTACTTACCTTCCCTACCAGTTCGGAGCAGTGCTGGAAGTGCGCGTATATCACTTCCGGCTGAAAACCCTCTGTGCATGCTCAAAAGGCTTTGTGCATGCTCAGAGGGTTGTTTTTCGCCCAATTTGAAGCTGAAGCACTGATTTTGAGCCGGAGGACAGGTTCGGGGGCATGTCCAGCTGGCCGCTGCTGCCGGTTCAGCGAGAGGGGGGAAATTCCCACTACTGGTTGTAGTGAACCGGTCCGAACTGGCAGGAACCCACCTGTGCAACGCATAGGAGGTCTAGCCACAAAGACAGGCATTTCCATAGATCAGCCTTCCTCAATTTGATTTGTTGAAACCCAACTCTGAAAATCTTCATGCAGGAAAACCAGAGTAGGGTAGCATTTGGGAATTGTAGTCCAAGACATTGGAAGGGGTCTGATTGGGATTGCTGTAGAGGAATGTTTCTCATAAAGCTTCAGGAAACATCAGAACTGTTGGGCCCCCATTTAAATTCAAATCAGCTTGGCAGCAAAACAAGATCTTTTCAATCTAAAATGAATCACAGCTTTGATATCTGAAATTATGAATGTTTACTTCTACAAGTAAACAATATATATATATATATTTGTTTTCGTAGGTTTTCACGGGTATAAGTATGCAAGTCTTGGTGTATGCTAAGAGCAGCATCAAACTCAAAGCACCTGAAGATGACGAATGAGATTTCGTCGAAACGTCGCCATGATACTTTCAATCTTACACGGGAAAAGACCCGAATACACCAAGAATACACAATGGAATACACCAAGACTTCCAACAAAATGGTTTTGCTGCATGAAGATTTTTGGAGTTGCAAGAAAGAAACCCTCTGATTCTTTTTTAATTAATTTGGAATTCACAAGATGTTTAGGATCAACAGAGCAAAGACCAGGATTAAATCCTTGTGGATTCCTGTCAGACAGAAGTGTTGTGTGTAGACTAAGCCTGATCATGTCTGAGGCAAAAGCAGGAAGGAATCCAGTCAAGTCCTGTGCCCATGCCTATCCCCTTCCTATATTGAGGGTGGAAACAGTTTCTGTTCAGAATCAAATTAAGAACAATGGCAGGCCCTGTGTAATTTGGAACCTTGTTTTCTAAAGGTCCTAAAGGCAAAATTCACTTGCGTCTCCAGACTGTCCAGAAGAAAGAATTGCTTAATTACTCCCCTTCTCCCTCCTCGTCCCATGCCCCCAGGACAGGAAGAGGTTGAAAGCCAGAATAGGGATAGACGGATGGAAGGTAATACTGCAGTCATTTTAGAGACGGATTTCCTATACAGTTTTTATGCTTTTTGCCATAGCCTGTTAGGTAGCTGTTGTTTTTTGTTTCGTCAATGTTGCTCCTCTTTGGGGTGTGGGATTCCTTCTTTCATATTTTAAAATTGTGTTCCATTGCGTAACTGTTCCCTTTGGTATGTAAACATAAAGGTCAATATAGGGTAATTATAAATGAAGCATTACATCATGAGAAAAAAACGTTAGAACAACAAAGCCAGTTAATCCACGCATTGTTCTCCCGTCCTTCCCTCCCTCCCTCCTTCCTGCTTTTCCTTCAGGCCCAAAGGTTTGGTAATTCTCAGTCTTCTTACAGTTCAGGTTCTCACAATACTAGCTGTATCTTATTCATAAGGGCCTTTATGGATGACAACAGGAGAGGTGGCCGTATCATTATAAAGATACTGGGGCTTGTTTTGTCTGTCATTGTTTTTGTTCAAGTGTCATAAAAAAAAATTCTCTGAGTTAAGATGAAGGGGGAAATTGTTGAACAGATGCAAATTGTTATACAAGGTCAAGTTTAATCTCTTCTCTCTCTCTCTCTCATTCTCTTTCTCTCACACACACAATTCCCTCAGAGGGCATGAGTGCCCCTAACAATTGAAACCTCTTCTAAAATCTACATCCTTGATGTGATGTCTAGAGCAGGAAACCTAGAGATTTGCAAAGCTAGGTTTCCCGCCTTTGGGCATCAAATATTCAGGCACAGCAGGGGTGGGTTCTAACATACCTCGCCGCCGACTCACTTCCTTCCACACCGCATGGTCGCGCCTCGTGGGCACGTGCCCGCTTCACACGTGCATGCACAGTGCAATTTTTTAAAAGCCGAAAACAAGATGGCAACACATGCGCAGAAGAAAAAGAAATGGAAAATATAAAAAAAAATCCCCAAAAAACAATTCCCCAAAAAAAGATGGCGGCGTCCATAGACCAGAACCGGTTCCGTGAGGTCACAGTGACATCACCAGCAGCTTACTACCTACTCTATAGAACCGGTCCGAACCGGTAGGAACCCACCTCTGAGGCACAGTCACTGCAGGTGGAAAAGCGGTATCAGTGATAGCAGCATAATTCCTATTAATTGTGCATAGCAGAAGTTCTTTAATGTAAAGCCCTCCAGATGAACTAATCCTGCAGTCCTCAGGATTTGCAGCCAGCAAGTCTTTCACCATTTTAACATATCCTAAGCAGAAAGGTCTAAATTGTACATGTTTTAAAATTGTTCCTCTGGGAAAGTGTCATATCTGAGCACTTTATATTCTAGGTTTTTTTAAAAGACTGACACTAAGAGACATATTTTTAACAACATTCGTGTAAAATTGTGGATCTTTATTTCAGTTCCTTCTCTGAGAAAATGCACAGTTGTCAGTGAAACAGTCACTGAGCATAGGTTTTCCCCGTTATTATTATTTTTATTTGTCCATGAAGGTAAATTCTAGAGACCGATGGATTAATAAGCATACTGGAGCATATAAAAATGGGTGATTCAGTAGACCGTCTCTAAAACCATAATTAGAAAGTGGGCAGGCAAGCAAGCAAGCAAGCTGGCATGCATTCACTATTGTGTGAAGTGAATAGCAAATGGTTGGGTGCATTTTTCCCCCCTTTCCCCTCCAAAATGGAGTGTTATTGTTTAATCTATGAAGCCATCTCTCTCTTCCTTTGTGTGCCATCCATGGATATATACACTTTTTTTTTTGCACTGCCAAGTTCATTTTTGCATGTGAATTCTTTTATATACCGTATGTATTGGTTTCCCAGTGGCTTGCAGATGGAAAACAGGTGGTCCTTGTTATCTATGGACTTGGTTTTTTTGCAGTAATTTTGTATATTTACAACTGATCATCAGCAGACATGGGTTCCTACTGGTTCTATCCGGTCCTATAGTACCGGTAGTAACTCCGTGATGACGTCATGGAGCCAGTCCCGTCGGTGGCTCCATGTGCACTACCATCTTGGATTTTGCTTCTGTGCAGGTGCAGAAGCTAGTTTTTGACTGCTGCATGTACGTGCGCACGCAAGCTTCACGCGTGCACACGCAGCACGGCCCTGATCGAACCGGCAGCAAAAATATCTGGAACCCACCCCTGATCATCAGTGACCAGACCTTGAGATGTGTCTTAAGGGTTTTAGGTATCTGCAGTTTTAGTTTTGGTTTTGATTACATTGAGAGTATGTAAAATGGGAGGTAGACTTTGGTGTATGTATCATGTACTCTTTTTAAAGGATTAGGATTAGGTCATCTGTAAAATGTAACTGTAATTACTCATTCTCATTACTCTGTGGTGATAGACTTGTAATGTGGAAGTTTTAAACTTGGATGACCCTATGGTCATCCATGATCTCCCGTGACTGTGTGAGAAGAAAGAAAGGAAATTTTGGTACATTGCATCAGCAGTATCCACAAGAGCTCATTGTGGTAACAAAAGCAGCATTGCATTGCTATGGGTGCTTTTTTGCGGTCCTGTGTATAATTGTGTGTCTTATGCAGAAAATGAGTGAGGTTTGCACTGTACATTGCAATAGTGTTTGATCAGCCTGATTCTCATATGTGGACACCCCTGCATGACATTTAGAAAGTGGAAAAATGGGCTTGTGGGAAGAAGCACCCACATACCCAAATTCCATGTTATTCATCACAGTTTGCTTATCTGCATTTTTATGCTGGAATGGGCCATCCAGAGAATAATTAGGACTATCTGCATTCAAAAACTGAATCTCAAACAGGGTTTACACAGACTGACTACAAACAATGGCATGACAAAATAGTAACGATGCTAGATTAAGAATATATGCAGGAAATACCATTTACGTTCAAGCAAGGACTGTTGGGACCCCAAAATAGAGAAAGTAAGAGAAAATGTAGAAACAAAAGTGCTTTGGGAATCACTTTAGAAATCAAACAGACAAGTACTGGCCAGATAATATCCCAGAATTAACAGTTGTCAATAAGAAAGTCAAAAAAGTCTGGATCATAGAAATTGCTGTTCCTGGCACAGGAAGAGAAAAACCTGGAGAAAAATCACAAAATGCAAAGAACTGCAAATGGAAGTAGAGCAACTGTTGCAAAAGAAAACAAAGACAGTGCCAATAGTGATAGGAATCGTGAGTGCAATCCCAATCCCAAAACATTCAAGGACCTGTCGAACACTATCAGCATTGACAAAATCACAACCAGTCAATTGCAAAAGGCAGCTTTACATGGAATAGCTTACATCCTGTGAGAACAACACCATCAAACATCCACATCTGCCTATCGCACGTCCTTGGAAAGGACTAGATAGGTGGACTTAAATGCCAAATCCAGTCTAAACATCTGGCTGGCTATCCGACCAGCCACAATAAATAAATTAAACTTCTATGTGGCCCAATTTTCAGTGACTCTGGGTGTTGAGTACTTACAATAAAATAAAATAAAATTACAAATAAAATCAATAAAACATTAAAAAAAATTAAGCAGATTTTAGACCTCAGAGGCTGAAGTTTTCAGACTAAGAGGAGAGGAGAACAAGGGTTTGAGAGATATAGTTGGGGCAAAACAAACAAACAAACAAACCCATATCTGTTCACATGGCTTCATGCAATTGTCTTTCCTGACACTTTCCTGACCCTTTTATCTCCAGGGCAGACAATTTACATCCATTAGGGAGACTTGCAGGGTTTTGAAGTTATTCAGGAGGGGGATTTCTCTGCTTGAAGTGTCTATTTTTTTCTTCTTCTTCTTCAAATGCAACTGCTTAGGTACCTGAGCAATGCACTTTCCTTTTAGTCCTGAAACTGTGATGATTGACATCAACTCCTTATCCACATCAACTTGCCCTGGAAGCCACACTGTTAAATACCTTTTGATGAAAGAGCAAGCAATATTGTGCTTAATGTTTACTGTTTTGAAGGAAGAGACAAGTCACCCTGCTGTTTGGGCAAATGTTGAAAATGTCAAGATTTCTCAACAGTCTAGTAAATTGCTTCCACTCTGGAAGTCTTTGATTTAAAGCATTCCCATCCCCATCTCCACCCCCACCACTGGAAAAAGCTAACAAAATAAATCTAAACTCATGCTTGTTACCAGAAGTTATTTTCTCTTGTGATCCTCCCTGATTGACTGAAATGTGGAGCTGTGGGAAATGTTAGCAGGTGAATGTCCTCTCCTCTGTCCTTTATTTAATTCTGAGCTAGCAAAATGTTTTAAAAAGTCAGCAGACAGAGTCCATCAACATTCACCCTTGGTTCAACAGAAAACAATAATCAAATGGTTTCATGGCTAGACTGGGGAAAGATCTCATTTCTCTCTACCTTGCCAAGTCCAGGTGCTTCAGATTTAGGGCCTCTAACAGCACAAGGACAACATAGCTATACTCAGCCCTTGATTTTGACATTGTTTGGGTATGTGTGCATGCGCACAAACGCACAGTTTTTAAAAATCAGAAAGGGAAGGGAAGTCCTCGACTTACAACAGTTCATTTAGTGACCATTCGAAGTTACAGCATCACTGAAAAAAGTGACTTAATGACCATTTTTCACACGTATGACCGTTGCGGCATCCCCGTGGTCACATAATCAACATTTGGACCCTTGGCAACTGGTTCATATTTGTGACAGTTGCAGTATCCCGAGGTCATGTGGTCACCTTTTGCGACCTTCTGACAAGCAAAATCAACGGGGAAGACAGATTCATTTAACAACCATGTTACTAATTGAACTGCGGGTGATTCTGTGGTAGGAAAGGTAATAAAATAGGGCAAAATTCACTTAACAAATGTCTCGCTTGACAACATAAATTTTGGGCTCAATTGTGGTTGTAAGTACGACTTCAGCAATAGAGTTGTAAATGTCTGGAACACTCTACCTGATCCTGTTGTTAGTTTCTCTAACCCCCATACCTTTTACCTTAAACTGTCTACCGTGGACCTTACACGTTTCTTAAGAGGTACCTAAGGGGGTGTGCATAAGCGCACCAGCGTACCTACCGTCCCTGTCCTACTGTCCCCCATTTATATGTACTCATATGTTCACGGCAATGTTTTGCTTATTTATATCCATGTATTTCTGCCATTTCTTTCATGTGTCCATGTCTATGTCTATACTGATACTTGTTTCCTTGTATTTGTTGACAAATAAATAAATAAATAAATTAATTAATAAATAAGAGGCTGGGAATTGCATGTGTGTGTGTTTGTGTGTGTATCTGTGCGTGTCTTTTCTTGCTCCTGGTAAATGTCAACCTACAACTGACTGGGTTGAACTCCTTCTATTCTTAGATGTAAAACCTCTTCAGCCTAAACAGACCCAGGAGCTCTTCCCCTTTGAAGGGTGTGCCATGGAGGAACCCTCCTTGACCTCTGCTGAAGGTGAGTTGCAAGCAAGTCCTGCTTAGCCTTGGATTAACCAACCCTTGAGGAAGACGGCAGGGCTGTGGCTACATTAGGAAGGAAAGGAGTCTCTGCGGATTTTATGCCGCTAGTCATTGTTGATCAGGGGGCGGGCGGTGCTCATCTCCATTTCAAGGTGGTGAGCCAGCATTGTCCAAAGACGTTTCCGCAGTCATGTGGCCAGCATTATGTCTCCAAGCGCTGTTATCCTCCCACCAAAATAGTACCTATTTATCTCCTCGCATTTGCCTGCTTTCGAACTACTACATGGACGGGAGCTGGACCAAGTAACGGGAACTTGCACCATCACACAAGTGCTCGGGTCTCAAACGCGGGCTGTCGACTTTCCAGCTGAGAAGCCCAGTGTCTTAACTGCTGAGCTATCCTGCTGCCATAATCAAAACCACATTATTTCTAAGTGCGATGTCTGACCAGACCAGTTGACTATCTCAAAAGTAGGTTAGGCAGGTGATAGTGAAAGAGAGAGACAGAAAGACAGAGATAGGGACAGAGATAGATAGAGAGAGATGATAGAGAGAGACAAAGTTTTTGACTCCTGGCGATTGCTCAGACTAGTTCCTGCAGTTTTCTTGACAAGGGTTTTGGGAAGCGGTTTGCCCTTCCTTCTTTCCTAGGGCTGAGAAACATGGCTAGTTTAAGTTCATTTTGCACCTAAAGTTGGACTAGAATTCACAGTGCCCTGAGTTCTAGCCCAGTGCTTTAACTACTACACAAATTAACAAGTGGTGGGTTTCATTTATCTTTGCTACCAGTTCGGAGGTGCACGTGCGCCACTTTTGCGCATGCACAGAGCGTCCATGATGACCTCTGGGTGGGCGGGCAGAGCCTCCCACTGCCGCTGGGAACGGTTTTACCGGTTCGCCCGAACTGGGGCAAACCAGTAAAAACCCACCATTGAAACTAACTCTATCCCAAGTTAACCAGTAGGTTTGTGGTCAAAGACTTTGTCTCAGATTTTAAAAAAAATACTGTTGAGGAGATGAAGCAACAACGAGTAAGGGAATGGAGGGTAGACAGGAAGTAGGAGAGGGAGAGGAGAAGAAGATAGAAAGTAGAGGGGAGAGAGAGAAGGTGGAAGG
>JANHFT010006240.1:61798-75858 GCA_032467955.1 Pseudoxenodon macrops | reverse complement strand
TATATATATATATACTGAATTGTAAATTTTGAAATTAGGTTTAAAGGCTAAAATCTAGGGTCTCCATAACGTCACAGTTTTTCCTTTCTAATTAAACAAAATACAGACCAATCAAGGCAAAAAACATTTTCAGAGGAGGAGACTTCTACCGTCAGACTTTCCAAGAATACTACTGGATTCTATCCATTAGAATTTTATCCAATAATAAGACCTTTGGGCATGTCTGATTAGCTGACTTGTATTTTAAGAGCCATGGTGTCGCAATGGTTAGAATGCAGTATTGCAGGCTAATTCTGCCAACTGCCAGCAGTTCGATTCTCACCAGCTCAAGGTTGACTCAACCTTCTATCCTTCTGAGGTCAGTAAAACGAGGACCCAGATTGTTGGGGGCAAGAGGCTGACTCTGTAAACTGCTTAGAGAGAGCTGTAAAGCACTGTGAAATGGTATATAAGTCTAAATGCTATTGCTATTTTAAAAAAAGAGAGAAATAATTTATTTCAGTTACCTGATAGTAGTTGTAGTGGAGAAAAAGGAAAAGAAATCAGCATGTGAAGATATTGTTGTAGCTTTGTCAAGGGTAGTTGATTTCCTTATCCATCTATTGATTGCTCTGCCTGGTCAGATGGTGTTTATGACTTTTATATAACTATAGTTTAAAATAGAGCTGCTAGCAAACTCCATGAAATTGATGGTTGTCATCTTTAAATCTCTGCATGGCCTGGGACTAGGTTATTTGAAGGACACATTTTCCCAGTTCCATACAGCCAATCCACTAGAGAGAAAAGGTAGGGTATATTATGGGTCTCTTCTCTACAAGAGGTCCATATAGTAGGACCAAGAAGAAGGCCTTTTCCATGTTGGCTTGCTCCCTATGGAACATCAACCCCCAGATAGGCTTGATACCTTGATTCTCTTTCGAAAGGCCCCAAAGTCATGGTTTTGCCGGTAGGCCTGGGGACCCCAGGGATACACAGCCATCAAATGGTTTGATTGTTGGCACTGGGGTGGGGTTTTATTGGGTTTTATATTTGTATTTTATTTCTGTAATCCTCCCAGAGTCTCCATGAATGATTTTGGTGGCCATGTACATTTTCTTAATAAATAATAAGTAAGCAAACACCTTTACTTGTTCTCTATTGAGTTTCTGCAATACCTTGTACCAAGGTGGTCCTTCCTCATTTATGTGGGACAAGGAATAAAAGAAAGTAGATAACAGAAACCCTGCAGATCCTGTATATTATGAAATGATTTTTAAAAAAAATCTTGATTCTGTTCAGAAAAAAAGCACAAAATAGTTATCAGATACATACAGGGAGTGTTAATGGGAAGCTAATCACATTAAGGCTGAGATCCTAACAGACACTTATTTGGAAGGAACAAAGTTCCTTAGAAATCAATGCAACTTACTTCCAATTAAAGGTGTTAGGGCTATAAAACTCTTTGAAATCCTCAGAGGGCTTTAAAGCAAAATAACAGAGTGATGCTGATTGGATTTCATCATCACCAGAGAGTCATAAAACACCACATTAGTTCAGACACATTATGCCCATCCTCCTCTTCACGTTTCTTCCATTTTTTTTTACTGAATATCTTTATCAGCAGTTGCTGTCATTTATCCAGCAAATCTCTCTTAGATTGCATGGCAAATTAAATCTTTTCAGCCAGGAGGGATAATTGTTTTACAATTCAGAGAGTTTTTACTTTAGAGTCTTTTTATAAGTTTCTGGTTCAAAAAAGAGAAGGATATTGTACCAGCAGTTTTTGACAATTATATTATGAAATTTAGGAAAAGAATTTCGTCAAAGATGCAGAGTAAACAAGTGGTCCCGAGACTTCATATTATTATTTTATTTAGAGAATTTTAGTCATTAGTGAATGACTCATGTATCTGATATTTGTAATCAGGTTACAAAAATAATGAGATTATATAAAACTATGGAATAAATATTAACGTACTTGCTCTATTCTATTAAATAGAATCTGAACAAAACACTGCAGTGTGCAAATCTAATCAGTCAGTTTTACCCGGTGACACCAGGCTATAAATTTTGGTTTTCCAGATACCGGATCTGTTATTCAGGAAGGCTTTCAGACATGGCCCAGTTAGATTTGTCTCTTTATGGAAAAGTAGATATATCCATTTGCATGGCAAAGATTTACCAGCTGCACCATATGAAGTCAAAGCCTCCAATTTTCAATCAGTGGATATTTGGCTGTTCTCTTGATGGTCTTTGAACTGATTTTCTTTCTTTCTTTCTTTCTTTCTTTCTTTCTTTCTTTCTTTCTTTCTTTCTTTCTTTTTTTCTTTCTTCTTTCTTTCTTTCTTTCTTTCTTTCTTCCTTCCTTCCTTCCTTCATTCCTTCCTTCCTTCTTCCCTCACTCCCTTCCTGGGTGTAATTTGAATCTCTCTCATCTCCCCTCTTCTATCTATCTGACCTGTATGCTGTCCATCTCACCTAGAGATGACTCTGGGTAACTTACAAACAGCAAAACCTACTAAAACATTAAAACAATTATTATTATTTCTTTTATTCATTAAACATGAAACTCAGTCAACTTAACATTGAAAAATGCATCACAAATACATTGACTGGTGCTAATGGTTGATATGGGATGCTGTAAGCGTCCTAGGTATCAACCAAGTACCTTCTTAAAAGTAGCAGTCTTTTGCAGTTCCGCTGGTGTTATTGCAGGAAGCTGCAATTTCGTAATGTGTTTTATAAAATTCTTGGACATGGTACCAAGTGCCCCGATGACAATGGGTATCACGGTTACATGTTTTACCCATAGCCTTGTAGTTTCAATGGCCAGGTTGCGATATTTCATGATTTTTTCCCAATTCTTTTTCTTCGACTCTGGCATCTCCTGGTACAGCTATATCAATAAACTGAATGCTTTGGCCCTCGACAACCATGATGTCTGGCGTGTTGTGTTCAAATGATGATCTGTCTGTATTCTAAATCGCACAAGATCTTCATCTTCTCATTTTTTTATTATTGTTATGTTATTTTATGTTCTTGTTGTTCTTCTTCTTGTGCTTATGGTTAGTTGTACAGTCAGTCAGATGTTTAGAAACTTATAGAATTCTTGCTAAGATCTGAAATAGACAGATGTTGTTGTATAATAATATTAATGGTATTGTTGCAGGATCTAAGCCATTCCAAGTAAAACTGACTTTTGCAATTGACTGATTTTGTCAATGCTGATGGTGTTCAAGCAGTGCTCCAGATATTTTACTATTGCACTTATTATTATTACCATATAGTGTTGCTTGGTCTTAATTGCATAAATGCTTTGATATATCATAAGATACCAGCCTTCTCCAATTGATGATCTCCAGGCCAGGGATGTTGGAGTTAAAATCTAACATATCTGGGAGGCACAAATTTGGGGAACGCTGAACATTTTATCTGTTTATTTCTGGCATGCACAAAAATAAAGGAAAAAACCAACAGCGTTCAGATCTCCGTGTGGGGAAAAAAAGAAACATTTGCTTACATTTGGCTCAATTGAAGCAGAAATTGACACACTGAGTAGTTAATGCTTTCCTTGTTCTCAACAAAGCAAGAGTTCTGGGAAGAATGGCTATGCATAAAGGATTTTGGAATTTAAACAATCTACCCAAGAATGAAAAAGGGAAAAACCTCAAGGAAAATATCTAGGAAAAAAACTTATCCAGACTGGAATACACATAGCTATAGAAAGAATAAATAATTCATTGAAGATCTTCGACTGAATTTTTAATGCTACAGTCCTGACTCCTAGCCCAGCTCAGGTGATTGACCTTAGCTGATCTTGAAAAAGCTTATCAGGTTTATACCTGGGTAGTATTTGGATTGAATGCTGCTAAAAGAACCTAAGGCTGTTGTCCAGAGTTGGAAATTTAAAAACATACCAGAAGAAGGTAATGGCAAACCACTTCTGTATTTCTGTGTACAACTGGGATTCAAGCTCAGCTCAGTTAAACTTTTCTTCTTTTCTGAATACTAACAGACATTCACTAGTCTTCAAATAGTTGAAAAGATGGACCTTGAAACTACATGAAGCTTGTGACATTATTGGCTTATTTGTGTTCTGTAAGATCCCATGGCCCATCAACTATCCTCTAAGGGATGTCAAACTCCAGGCCCGGGGAAGGGTCAGATCCGGCACTTAGATCTGGCCCATGGGTCCACCCTGGAAACAGAGGCCTGTGGTGCCTTTGCCAGCAAAAATGGAGTTTGGGAGCTTGTTTTCACCGGCAGAGTGCTCAGGCCACTCCAGGTGCCCCCGATATGAGTGACGTCAAGCTGGCCAAGACCACTCTGGCCATGCCCCGCCCAGAAGTCAATCAGAACCCTGATGTGGCCCTCAATAAAATTGAGTTTGGTACCCCTGCTCTAAGACAACTTAATTCCCTTAGTATTACTTGCTTATAGCGCAGAATCTTGGATCGGAATATATATGTATAGAAAATTGTATTTAATTTTCCAAAACACAATTATTGCTTTTTATTACAAACCCCCATATGTTTCACATCATCATTTATCTATGTTGTTTCATCTAATAATGATATTATCTTAGTACAGTTGGAATATACCACAATTATTTTAGAAACTTCATAATCACCACCTGTCATCCACCAACCCAGCTAATTATAGAGTTTGGTTAATTTATCAAGTAAATATCTGAAATATTCTCAGCACCAACTGAAGCATTTTCTATATTAAAGCAACAGAAGAGTATGAACTACCTTTCAAATTCACTGGCATATTTGGAATCTCTGCATGCATTTCTACCATCATATTTGAAGATTCACCCTAAATCTTTGTGTTGTGTAGCAGATAAAATGTTGACTTGAGGATGTGGATTCAGAATTCTTCATGATGTTGGAGATACCTAAAACAAGTATTTTGCCTTGTATGTAATGAAAAAATAGCCCAGCCTAACTTCCATGTTTATTTAGTATAACCCCCCTTACTATTTCTATTTAAATTAGACAACTTAGAAAAGTCTTACTTCCCATGTAGCTAAGAAACTTTTCTTTTTGTCATATTAAAATTATCATTCAGACCAACTTTTAGAAGAACTTTAGAACCATACACAGGACTTGGAGCAGATGTAATTTGTGTGTTCCATTTTTAAAAGGATCAATACAAAAAGCATATGCAGACATTTTATTGAGAAAAGTTCTAGAAATTCTGTCTCTGCCATTTACTAAATATTGTATCGTATATAAAGTAATATGGGTGGTATTATAATTTTTGTTTTCTTTGTATCAATTTAGCTAACAATTCTAGTGGAACTTTTAAATAATCTTAGGCATTGCCAAAACCATGAATCTAGGACATCATTCTGTCCAAAAATGTGAAGTGAATAGATAATGGGATATTTTAGTAACATGATGCTTGAATTTTAAGCATGATTTTTAGAACACCAAATGATATTATTCAGATAAAGGGTATTTGTAAAATATATGGGAAGACAACCTTGACCATAATTAGTTAGAAATGCAAAGCATTTTCTTAATTTCCCTGAAAAAGAAAGTTAAGACAGAATTTCATATGGATAATGGATGTGACAATATCTAGAACAACTAAACTTCTACTATAACTTTATTTAAAGGATCATTTGGCAGCTTATGTTTATTCAGAAGAAAGCCTTATGGAGTTTCATTGGACCTATGGCTTGGTAATACAGAATTTGGAAATTAGACAGTATAAATGGAACTTTGATTTCTACTCATTTAACCCTCTAATTTATTAATTTTAGAAAAAGTTTGGGATCACTTTCCTAGGCATCCTCTTCTTTCTTGGACTCACAAGTTTTTCCAAGAGTCAACTGCCTAACATATACTGAAAAGGAAGTGATGGATTAGTCAACAGAAAGGAGATCCAGAGTGGCATACTAGTCAAAGTGCTGAACTAAGTGTTCAACACTTTGTGTTGATACTGAAATTGTTGATACTGGTCAGTGTTGAATTGAGAAGCCCAATTTAATACTGTCACCAGTCAGGCAAATTCACAGAGGGATTTCGGTCTACAACTCTCATCTCATAATACTGCAGAATTGCTTTGCAATTGCATTAAAATCAGTCCCCATGTCAACAGCTTTGTCCATGAAGCAAAGGTAGAATATATGTTGGAGGTTGAACTGTTCTGTGTTTACATGTGAACATTCATGAGAGTAGGAATCTAGTCTCAACAAGGTTTAGTGAAATATAACTGGAAATAAATTTATCGATGAGAAATACATTATTGGGCCACATACACGTTACCACCTAGCTAAATACTGTACATCTTATCAGGAAAGCAATTACTTTATTCTGCCTGGGAAGAAAGGCAGAAATAAGTAAACTCAAATGAGCAATATCTCAGGAAAAGAGCAGCCAGAAAACAGAAAAGAATTCAATCCTTCATTGTCTGTCTACCTCCTACTGCCCCTTTATGGGCATGATATACAGAAGAGGTAGTGCACTGGAAGTGGATCTCCAGAATATAAATCTAACACAAATATATTTATTTAAATATTCTATTGGATTCTTTCTATTAGACATTTATTTTAAATAATATTTAGATTTATCTTTTTTATTATTTATTTAAAAATTCTATTGAATTCTTATTATTTAAAATAGGCACGTATTTTTTTCAAGTCTCAGAACACACTTGAGTGGTATGATTGATTTTGGGCTCAAAAATGAGGCTACAGGAAGGAGCAGGGACAAAAAAATGTATCTAATATTTATCAAATTAAATATTAGATTCAAATTTTTGTGCTTGCTACTTCCTCTAGACTAATTTTCAAGCCAAAAATTAATCATACCACTCAAGTATGTTCTGAGACTTGAAAAAAATGTGTACCTATTTTAAATAATCAGAATTCAATAGAATTTTTAAATAAATAATAAAAAAATATTATTTAAAATAAATGTATAATAGAAAGAACACACTCTGGTGTGTTCTGAGACTTGGGAAAAAATCTATTTTAAATAATCAGAATCTAATAGAATTTTAAAAATCCAATTGAATTGGATTTCTTCTCAAAAATATTTGTTTGTTTCTTATTTATTTTTCCCATGAGTTTGTAGAAGTCAGTGCTATTCCTGGCTTCTATTCTGCTCATCTTTAACTGATAAAGTTTTTTCCTCTTCTGTTAAGATAAAAATTCCAATTCACTGATAATTGGGAGTGGCGAATACAATGAAGACCTTGGGGAAAAGACACAGAGACTCTCTGTTCTTGTATAAAATTTAGACAACTACCCACTGAACTCATCTCTTTTTTAAAAGGATAATGAAAAGGACTTCAGTTATAACCACAGTCCCTTATTTGTGTTGGCTGAGATCACCATTCCTGTGGATCAGCAGAAAAACTTTCCATGTATACCTGGATAGATGTTGCTGATTTTCCCCCCCATCTGCAACTGTTCACTTTTCAACCATAGCCTATTGGGCTGAAAAAAACCAGATCCTCCTTGTGACCTTTTGAAAATAGAGATTAATTTTAGGAACAGCAGGAAATGAATACAAATGAGATGCTTCCAAGTAGACAGCTTCTATACCATCAATCAAAAGACAAACATTGACTTTTCTACAGTTTTTTGTTCTTTTATGTATTAAAAAAGAGTGACAAAGGAAGGAAAGAAAAGCTGGGAGAAACAGCAGTATAATGTGGAAGACAGCAGGGACTTCCTCATACTTCAAGTGAATTGCTTTCTTACCTGATTTAAATTGAAAGGACTATAGTGCTTTCCACAAGGGTCAGGTTGTGGTTTATGCC
Source organism: Pseudoxenodon macrops (assembly GCA_032467955.1). Taxonomy (NCBI): domain Eukaryota; kingdom Metazoa; phylum Chordata; class Lepidosauria; order Squamata; family Pseudoxenodontidae; genus Pseudoxenodon; species Pseudoxenodon macrops. The sequence continues at coordinate 68,100 of JANHFT010006240.1, read as the reverse complement.
ACTTCTGTTTGGAGGATAGGAAGTAGGAAAATTGTTCCTTTCTCTGCTGTAAGCCTCTCTACCTAATCAGCCAGGCATGGGGTCTCTTGACACCTTCATCCTCCACAATTTCTGAATTGCTGCTGCTGTGCTTGCTGATGAGCACTATTGCTATCCCAGATGACAACAAGGCAGCATGAGTGTCACTAGTCAATAAGCACATAGCTAGTGCCAGTTTTCATTACATGGTGGTTGGTAGAGTGTAGTATCAAATATTACTTCTATAAGGTCACTATTCCTACTAGAAATGACTGAGCTACCTACCATTCCTAAAGAGAAGAAGAAATATCAAGTGACACAGGACTGACAGGTAAACAAAGGAATCAAACTAAAGAGAATGTTCAGGTAGAATCAACTAGACCCACAAGATTGCTACCACAAAGAACATCATTTCATACAATGTCTCAGTTGTCATCAACATCCCTGTTACTGACTCCATATAGCATTTTGAGGCAGGAGAAGGGGAAAAGCACAGTGGTGAAATCCATTTTTTTTACTACCAATTCTGTGGGCGTGGTTTTGTGGGCATGGTGTGGCTTTGTGGGCATGGCAGGGAAAGGATATTGCAAAATCTCCATTCCCACCCCACTCTGGGGCCAGTCAGAAGTGGTATTTGCTGGTTCTCCGAACTGCTCAAAATTTCTGCTACTGGTTCTCCAGAACCTGTCAGAACCTGCTTGATTTCACCTCTGGAAAAGCAACTTCCAAACTCAGAATAACAGAGTTAGAAGAGACCTTGGATGTCCAATCCCCTGCTAAAGCATGAAAAGCTATACCATTTCAGACAAATGGTTGTCCAATCTCTTTTTAAAAACCTTGAGTGTTGGAGCATCCACAACTTCTGGAAGCCTTCCACTAATTGATTGTTCTAACTGTCAGGAAATTTATCTTTAGTTCTAGGTTGGTTCTCTCCTTGATTAGTTTCCATCCATTGCTTCTTGTCCTACCTTCAGGTGCTTTTGATAATAGGTTGCCCCCCTCTTCTTTATGGAAGCCTCTTTGATGTTGTAACACTACTATCATGTCACGTCTAGTCCTTCTTTTCATTAAACTAGACATACCTAATTTTTGCAACCATTCTTTGTAGGTTTTAGCCTCAGTTCCCTAATCAGCTTTGTTCTTCTTCTCATCACTCTTTCTAGAGTCTCAGCATTTTTTTTAATATTGTGGTGACCAAAACTGGATGTAGTATTTCAAGTGTGACCATACTACAACTTTGAAAAGCAGCACTAATACTTCATGTAATCTTGATTCTATCCCCCCCTTAATGCAACCTTTGCTTTTTTTACACCTGCAGCACACTGCTGGCTCATATTTAAGTGATTATCCATTAGGACTCCAAGATCCTTCTCACAGTTACTACTATTGAGTCAGGTACTCTCTATTCTATTCTATAGGTACTACCAGGCTCTACCTCTTCTGTATCTGTGCATTTGGTTTTTCTTGCGTAAATGTAGAACCTTACTATTCTCATCACTTGTAGTTCACTTTGTTAGATAGGGCCCAGTGTTCCAGTCTGTCAAGCTCCTTCTGTATCTTCCTACCAGCTTGGTGTCATCTGCAAATTTGATGAGTTCCCTCCTATCCCTTCATCTAAATCATTGATGAAGATAAATTATTGATGAATTCTAACACCTTAAGTATTCTTTGTGCTGCCTCATGTGTGGAAGGCATGGAGATATAAGTTGCGAGATGTAGACTTGTAGTCAGGAATTGTTAATAAGCTGTCCTTGTGCTGCGGGAAGGAGGCTATACAGCTTTCCATTTTATGTGTCACAGTGCCAGTGCATTAATCCAGGTCTTTACATTTAAGACAGAAAATTCCCATCTGCATTATGACCCAGATTTGTTACTTCTGTCTTCTTTGCTTCTTTGATGTCAAACAAGTATGTGCAATTCGTTAATAATGTAGCATATCAATTATCAATGACTATTGAGACTGGGTCAGATGCAGCCTTATTTAATCAAGTGGCTATTGGGCCTATGTCCAAGTTGTTCTTATTTACACACTGATGTTTTTGTAAGTATATCTAGCTACTAACCTTTTTTTTGCAAAGATTATTTAAAAGTTTGTCAAAAAATCATTTTTAGGCCTTTCTCCCAAAGTGCCAAGACACTTTGAGGTTTGTTTTTGTTTACTAACATAGAATGGAAATAGCATTGGCTCAACATTTATAACATTTACAATATCATTTCAAAGTTATTTCATTCTATTAAATGTACATTTGTATCTTACAGGCCTTATGGGATAAAATAAATTTGGGCATTCTTGCTGTATGAAGTGATTCTTTTTCACAATTTTAAAGTGCAACTCTATTAAAATATATGAAAAGTATGCTGGAGTTTTCATTCTGACCTGACCAGTTTTATAATCAGGCATGGTACAAGATTTGTACTGAAAATATATTTGGATCAGAGATCAGATGGCTCCCTACATTTGAAATAGTTTATACTCAGCAGGAAAATCTTCAAAACATGTGTAAATACAATGGACTAAGTAAGATATTAAGAATTATTTTCTAGATTTTTTTTTCTTTTCCCTGGTGCCATTAGAAAGGGTGAGGCTGGGATAAGCCTAGGGTTTGAGCCAGTTTTAAGAAAAAAAATTACAACTGTTTTTATTCCCATAATCATTTCAGACTCTAGAGTTTAGGTAAATAGACAGGTTTTATCATGGGAATTTACTCAGACTGCCAAAAATTATTGGACTAAGCAACCTGATTCTATACCTAATCTGCTTTATTGTTATTATAATTTCAAGAACTGGCATTTCTACACTTCTTTCTTCCAAATTTGCAAATCTCTGCAAATTTGCAAACACAGTTGGTCATCCTTTTGGAAATTTTTTCACTTCTCCCTTCCTGCATGAAATTGGTTAATTAATGAAGCCATATTTCATTTTGCAATGAAGAATACCAAAAATAAGAAATGCTATGGAAACACAAGAGGAAAGTTGCAAAAATGCAGAGAAGAAAATATAGGAGACCAGTAGTTCTACCTGTGATATATATCAAGTCTATGATGCATGTGCATCTCTTAATACAGGGGTCGGCAACCTTAAACACTCAAAGAGCCACTTGAGCTTATTCACCACAGAAAACAAAACAGTCAGAGCCACAAAACCTGACCAACTCAATGTCACTCATTCCCACCCAGTCACATGACCTCCCAGCCATGCCTACCCAGGCTTTGTGGCTCCGTGTTTTCTATGGGAAATAGGTAACTCCCTCTCTGTCTCCCTCTCATCTCTTTCTCCCTCTTTCTCCCTCTCTTTGTATCTTTCTCTTTCTCTGATTTCTTTCTTTTTGTCATCTCCCTCCCCTTTTATCTTTCTCTTATCTGTCTTTCTTTTTCTCCCTATCTCCCTGTCATCCCTCTCTCATTTCTTTCTCTGTCTGTCTCTTTCTCTTTGTTTTTCTCCCCTTCTCCTTCTGTGTCTCTCTATGTCTGTGAGTATGTATGTGTGTAAGACTTAATACAAGCAGCAATGGGATGCATGTTTGTTATTTCTATGCATAATTTAAACTGCTTCTCAATTATATTACAACCATAGGTATAACCATAGCACCCAAAATATCAAAGCCTCAGAAAACCTCTTAAGTAAACCTAAAAGACCCAGTAGGCCAAGAAGTAAAAACAGAAGTCATCTATAACATGTAAGTGTAAGAACCTCTATGTGGGTCTGTCAGGCAGAAAACTAGCAGAGTGCACCCATGAATACCAACTAACAATCAGAAGATACAACGAAAACTCCTTAATCTCACAACACAGGGACAGACTCAACCGTAGTTTCAAACTTGGAAACTGTGAGAATCACAAACCAAGCTAAATCCAGGAATGCCAATTTGGTAAATCAATCATTAATAGACAAATAGAGATAAATCACATTTAAAAGAGACAACAAAAAAGGCAAGAAGGAAATAAAAAAGATTAGAATACATCCTGTTCATCAACTCAGAGCAGCAGCCAGATAAACAGAGATTAACAACAAACAAAAACACCCAGATAAACAGGCATTTACAATAGAAATAAAAACCAAGCAGAGAAAAATATCCTAATCAAGGAAGTACCATGGCTCCCCCAACAATGGCAACTACCATAGCTCCCCCAACAATGCTCCTATAAATTATAAACAAGGAGCAAATCCCACACATATTTTCACTGATGATGTTACCCAATTAAATGAGTAATGAAAAGTCTGCAAGGAAACAACTAAAATAAGAGAGCACCAAGGACTCCACAGTTTCATTAATTTTATATGCCGCCTAACTTCCGGCAATTCTGGGTGATTCGCATGCTACTTTAAAACATGAACTTTGCTGCCACGTTTTGACACATACAGTACGGAAAGAAATATGCTTCTTCACTAAGTTTGGTGGTAGTTTTGCAAGGAAGTCACTGGATGGGAGAGGATTGTTAGCAGAAGATTAGATAGGTCATACCTGGATGGACTACTGCTCTGAGTGCTAACTAAAAAAGGACAGACGATATAACAAGTAATAGAAGAAAAAGTGCTGACTGCCTGAAGCAAAGGCTGCTGATTTGTACAATGTACTCCTCAATCTTCTTGGAGTTATCTTTGGCCAATAAACTGCAAATTGAACCAAATACTCAACACTCATTTAAGGATTTTCTTCAATTTACCAAGTAACTTTGAGTATTCAAGATGATGTTTTTCATTATTGATTGGGCAAAAGGGGAAAAAGTCTCAAACAGGAAGGCAATTGGAGAAGAGATGCATGTTGGAAACCACATCAGCTGTCAAACAGACAGCTCTTTCGTCCCTTTACCTCGCCTTGTCTTCCCTTGTTTTTTCTTTTTGGCACTCAAAATCAGAGGTGGGTTTCTACCAGTTTGGACCGGTTCTACTGAGTAGGTAGTAGGCCGCTGGTGATGTCACGGAGTCAGTTCTGGTCTGTGAGTGCCCCCATCTTTTTTTTGAATAATTTTTTTTGGGAAAAAATGTTTTTGAATTTTTTCCATGTTTTTTTTCTGTGCATGCGCAGAAGCCGACTTTCTGGAACTGCGCATGCGTTGCCATCTTGTTTTCGGCTTTTTTTGTGGGGGAATTTTTTGGATTTTTTTCCTACTGCGCATGCACGCATCCACGAGTAATTTCTAAGTATTTGTATTTAATCAGTAGGTCTAAAACTATGGAATTAAACTAATTGTCCAATTGTTATTTTTTAAAACAATTTTCTGGATAATAACAAAAATTTAGAATTATATTGGGAATATATTAATTCCTTATTCCCTTTGCATGTGACTTCATGAACAAAAAAATACCAGATATTTATTAATTACTCCTATCCCATAAAGAAAGCATGTTTCTTTTGGAAAATGTAAGTATGATTTAATGGTTGCATTGGGACATTAAATTCAAGTACATTGTAAAATATAAGAAATGACACAATGCATTCTTCAGTTTTTACAGACTCTCCTTTCAATTTCCTTTCTTTCTTTGTTGAATAGTAATATCTACCAATTTAGCATTCCTTTCAGGATTCAATCACTTTTTCCTTAGAAGATAATTATAATCTCTATGCATATTAATACATGTATAAAATACATTCCATTTCTCTCTACCTTATATTCACTTTGACACTCCTTTGTCCTTCTCTACTTACATTACATGATTATGTTTTCTGTAACCTAGGAAATCAATACTATTCCATCCCTGAGAATTTGGGGATACTTTCCATTTAGATGAATATTTATGAGAAAATGAAAACATCTTCTTAGATCATCTAGCATTGGTTATTTTCTTGCCTTAGGGCTATTTGGTTAGGGCAACAGTTCTCAATTTTGGTGACTGTGTGGTCTTCAACTCCCAGAATTCACCAGCAAGATATACTGACTGAGGAATTCTGGAAATTGAAATCAACATATTTTAAAGTTACCAAGGTTGAGATGTACTATTTCTATTATAACCAATTAACAACATTACTTAGCTATTTTCAAATGGTTTGGCTTTTAATTTATTGTACTAAATTGGAGGAGTTGCATATTGGTCATAAAGCAAGTACTATATTATCCTGAAATTGTACTTTAAATTAGTAAATTTTATTTACCATACTTGTCATGAATGTAGACCAGGGGTGAAATCCTACCGGTTCGGTCCGGTTCGATCGAACCATTAGGAGCCATGTGGCGTGGTTCACCGAACCGTTACCAATGGCTGCTGGTCACGCCCCTGAACCGGTCCTCTGCTCACCGCTTGCTGGCCCCGCCCCGCCCAGTCTGCCCCTGATCTGCCTGCCAGG